>JAZBJN010000030.1:0-40000 GCA_037127355.1 Schoenoplectus tabernaemontani
ACTTGCTTAAATCACAGTTTTTAATGCATCTTACCAATATTTTGCGCGAAATTACCATCATGGAATGTTCATATCGATGTTTTAAAAGGGAAATCTTATAATATACGTAATCAATAGTAATTATTTTAATTTGTATGGAATAATGTGCAGTTGTGCGGGCAAATTTTTTTATAAAGTCAAACAACTTGTTAAAATAAGAGTTTTTAATGCATCTTACTTATGTTTTGTACAAAATTAGCGTTATAGAATACTCATATCAAAGTTTTAATTGAAAAACTTTATAATAGGCATAATTAAGAATAGTTATATTATTTTTCACGAAATTATGTGTAGTTATGAGGGAAAAAACTGTTGAAAACTTAAATAACTTTTTTAAATACTAGTTTCTAATCCATCATTCTTATGTTTTATGAAAAATTAGTATTGTGAAATATTCATATCACAATGTTAATTAAAAAATCTTATAAAAAACATAGTTAGGAGTAATTATATTAATTTATACGAAAATATGTGCAGTTATGCGTCAAGAAAAATTGAAAAGAATAAACAACTTGTTTAAACTGTAGTTTTTAATGCATCTTACTTATGTTTTAAGTAAAATTAGTGTTGTAGAAAATTCATATCAATGTTTTAATAAAAAAATCTCACCATGGGTATATTTAGGAGTAATTATATTAATTTATAAGAAATTATGGGTAGTTATGCTACCATAATTTTTGTAAAACTAAAATAACTTGTTTAAACAGTTGGTTTTAATGCATCTTACTTAAATTTGTGCAAAATTATGTGTCGTAAAATATTCATATCGATGTGTAAATTGAATAATCTTTTAATATGCATAATTAAGAGTAATTATATTAATTTTCATGAAATTATGTGTCGTTATGAGGCAATAAATGTTAAAAATCTTAAAAAACTTATTTAAACAGTACTTTCTAATGTATCTTACTTATGTCTTATGAAAAATTAGTGTTCTTTGATATTCATATCGAAGTGTTAATTTAATAATTTTGTAGTATACATAGTTAGTGGTAATTATATTAATTCACTCGAAATTATGGAATGTTTTGATGCAAAAAATGTTGTATATATTAAACAACATTTTTTAGTGCATTTTACTATATTTTATGCAAAATTAACGTCATATAATATTCATATCTAAGTTTTAATTAGACAATCATATAATAGATATAATTAATTATAATTATATTAATTTTTATGAAATTATATATAGTTGTCCGGCCAATAATGTTCAAAAACTCAAATAACTTGTTTAAAGAACTATTTTCAATGCATCTTATTTATGTTTTGTACAAAATATATATCGTACAATATTCATATCAAAGTGTTAATTGAATAATCTTATAATAGATATAATTAGGAGTAATTATATTAATTTTTATGAAATTATGTGTAGATTTGAGTCGAAGAATGTTAAAAATCTTAAACAACTTGTTTAAAGAGTAGTTTTTTATTTATCTCACTTATGTTTTATGAAAAATTAGTGTCGTAGAATATTCATATCGAAGTGTTAATCAGACAATCTTATATTAGGCATAATTGATAGTAATTATATTAATTTTTATAAAATTATGTGTCTTATGCGGCCAAAAATTTTGAACAACACAAACAAATTGTTTAGATAACTGTTTTTAATGTATCCAACTGATGTCTTGTGCAAAATTAGTGTCGTAGAATGTTCATATCGAAGTGTTAATTGGTTAATATTCTAATAGGTATAATTAAGAGTAATTATATGAACTTTTATGAAATTATATGTAGTTATGAGGCTAAAAATGATGAAAAAATTAACTTTTTAATTAGCAGTTTATAATACATCTTACTTATATTTTGGGGAAAAATAGTGCCCTAAAATATTTATTTTGAAGTGTTAATTAAATAATCTTATATTATATATAATTAGGAGTAATTATATTAATTTGCACCAAATTACGTGTAGTTATGCGGCTAAATTTTTTCATAAAGACAAACAACTTGTTTAAACAGCCGTTTTTAACACATCTTACTTATGTTTTGTGCAATATTAGCATATAGAATATTTGTATCGAAGTTTTAATTAGATAACTTTATAATATGTATAATTAGAAGTAATTATATTAATTTGCATGAAATATATGTAGTGATGCGGCTAAAAATTATGAAAAACTCAAACAAATTATTTAAATCGCAGTTTTTAATGCATCTTACTAATGTTTTGCACGAAATTAGCGTCATGGAATGTTCATATCGATGTTTTAAGAGGACAATCTTATAATAGGCTAATCAAGCATTAATTATTTTAATTTGTACGGAATAATGGGTGTTGTGCGGGCAAATTTTTTCATAAAGCTAAACAACTTGTTAAAACAACAGTTTTTAATGCATCTTACTTATGTTTTGTGTAAAATTAGCATTATAGAATACTCATATCGAATTTTTAATTGGAAAACTTTGTAATAGGCATAATTAAAAATAGTTATATTAATTTTCACGAAATTATGTGTAATTGAGGGTAAAAATATTGAAAACTCAAATATCTTTTTTAAATAGCAGTTTCTAATACATATTGCTTATGTTTTGTGAAAAATTAGTATCGTAGAATATTCATATCACAGTGTTAATTGAAAAATCTTATAAAAAATATAATTAGGAGTAATTATATTAATTTATACGAAATTATGTGTAGTTATGCGGCCAAATTTTTGAAAAGATCAAATAACTTGTTTAAATAACAGTTTTTAATGTATCTTACTTATGTTTTATGTAAAATTAGTGTTATAGAATATTAATATATTTTATGCACCAAATTATGTATCGTTATGCGGCTAATAAATGTTAAAAATCTTAAACAAAAACATTTAGTGCATATTACTTATATTTTATGCAAAATTATCGTTATAAAATATTCATATCCCAAGCTAATATATATATAGAGAGAGAGAAAGAGAGAGAGAAATAGAGCTTAAAAAATCATATTACCTTTTTCTCAGCCCCTTCTTTTAGCAAAAATCTTAATAACTTTAATGATCTGAGAAATGGAACTTAAAAAAAATCATGGTAACAAGAACTTTTTTTTTAAAAAACAAAAGAAAAGTTAGGGGGTGGGGCTGCCAACGTATTTTATTGGAAGTAAGGAATTTTACATCTTTGGTTACAACCGCAGCTAGAGCATAGCCTAGCCCCCTCTTCTCTACAGTATCGCCACACACAAAAATAAAATGATGATGATACAAAAAAAGGTCAACAAAGTAAAACAGCCAGCACTGATATGGATCCATATCGCTTGCTGAGGTGGCACGAGAGTAGCACGCGTGCACAGTATTGGATTCACGGAGATTCACTGTGGGATGGGTGAAGCACGAATCTCTACACGATCGGACGGTCTTCAAGCCACGATGTACAGACGATGCGAATTCGCACTGACATTGTGCAGACAACAGCATCACATCTTCCACTGGGCATCCATCATCAATTCTCAATCAGTATTTTATTTCATGCTGCACCATGGTGTATATGCCTCTTGTTCTGTGTGACCAAATCTCCAGTTGAAGTTGCTCTATACTACTCTCTATTCCTGCTATCCAGTCTTCGCCTAAAATTTGTGTCCAATTAACAAGAAGATAATCTTGATAGCAATATATAAACTAATTTAAATATACTTTGATTAACAATCATAATTATCAAATTTCATATATTCATTCTGAAGAAGAATTATTGCCAAAATTAAGCCTGAATTGAAACACTCTGATCACAAATATAGGGAAAAACAAGCTGAAGCCTTTCCAAGTTCAAAGTTTATCACTACCAGAAAACAGGGGGAAATCCTGACTTAATGCAATTGAAAACAGCCAGTTCTTTTAATTATTTCTGAGATTTTTTTTAATTCGTAGTTGTGAACCAGTTCAAGTTGGTACTAGCTGGCTCAATTAAAGCGCAATTTCAGGCCAGAATTTAATTAACTAACAATACATAAAATATGGGTAATTCTAGTATATGAAGTTTTCTTTTACATGATAGTAAAACCTTAATAGAAGTAATGCATGTCACTACATTTCCAAGATGACCTTACATATATATTGAATTTGTTTACGATGTTACTCGTAGCACGGATGGTCCGTGTACTATGGATTAGATTTTTATTTTTAAAGTTTAAATGGTCAACTTGACCACTCAAAATATTTTTCATATGAAAATCTAATTGTAAACCAAATTTTATATTTTTGTGGATTTTTTCACCATTTTTTAGATAATTAGAAAATCATTTCTTTTGAATGTCTCATAATAGTTAATTAAAGTGTTTTTCTATCTATCTAAAAAATAATTAAATTTTGATCTACAATTAGATTTCTATATGGAAATCATTTTAAACAGTTATACCAATCATTTGAACTTAAAAAAAATAATATGTAGCACATAAATCATTTATGCTACACATAACACCGTAGCCCAACTATACATACATACATACATACATATATATATAGAGAGAGAGAGAGAGTGGAGATACCATGAGCTTAAGCTCACGGAGATCTTCTGTGAGCTTAACTCAAAAAATATATTAAATCATCTCGAAATTTTAATTTATCATTCTATGAAATTATTTATATGAAAATCTCATGGGATGCAAAAATTTAGAGTGTTTTGAGCTTTTTAAGTCACCGTTTTTAATTTTTTTAAAATGATGTTCAAGTATTGAATATATTATTATTATTTTTAGAGCTGATTTTTAAAAATTAAAAACCACAATTTAAAAAACTCAAAACGCTCCAAATTTTTGCATCCCATGTGATTTTCATATAAATAATTTAATGAGAATGATAAATTAAAATTTCGAGATGATTTAATATATTTTTTGAGTTAAGCTCACGGAAGGCCTCCGTGAGCTTAAGCTCACGGTATCTCCACTATATATATATATATATAGAGAGAGAGAGAGAGAGAGTAAATCTACCGTGAGCTTAGTTCAAAAAATATATCAAATGATCTCCAAATTTTGATTTTTCAATCTCATTAAATTCTTCATATTGAAATCTTGTGGTGTACTAAAATTTAGAATGTTTTGAGTTTTCTAAGTCGCTCTTTTTAATTTTTGAAAATCAGCTCGAAAAATAATAATAAAATATTTAATATTTGTAAATTATTTAAAAAAATTGAAAAGAGCGACTTAAAAAACTCGAAACATCCCAAATTTTTGTACCCCATAAGATTTCAATATGAATAATTTAATGAGATTGAAAAATAAAAATTTGAAGATCATTTGATATATTTTTTGAGCTAACCTCACGGTAGATTTACTCTCTCTCTCTCTCTATATATATATATATAATTAGGCTATGGTGCTTTGCAAAGTACAAAAGCGTTGTGTGCTTTGCGCTCTATTTTTAATTTTAATTCAAAAATGATCAATCCAAACCGCTCAATCTAATCTCCATATCAAAATCTATTAGTAAACCAAATTTTATATTTTTTTGGATAGAGGGAAAAACGTCATTTTTGGATGAACCAGAATTGTCAGATCAAGTCATTTTCTCCTCATCAGAAAAAATAGCAAAAAAATTCTAAAAAATATAAAATTTTGTTTACTAATAGATTTTTATATGAAGATTAGATTGAATGGTTCAGATCGATTATTTACGACTTGAAATTAAAAATAGAACGCAAAACACACAACGCCTCTGTGCTTTGCAAAACACCATACTCGGACTATATATATATATATATAGTAAAGATACCGTGAGTTTAAGCTCACGGAGGTCTTTCATGAGCTTAACTCAAAAAGTATATCAAATCATCTCCAAATTTTAATTTATCATACTCATTAAATTATTTATATGAAAATCTTATGGGATGCAAAAATTTGGAGTGTTTTGAGATTTTTAAGTCATCATTTTTAATTTTTGAAAATCAGATCTAAAAATATTAATAAAATATTTAATGTTTGAACATTATTTTAAAAAATTAAAAACGGTGACTTAAAAAGCTCAAAACATTCTAAATTTTTGCATCATGCAAGATTTTCATATAATTTTTTTTAATGAGCATAATAAATTAAAATTTAGAGATGAATTGGTATACTTTTTGAGTTAAGCTCACGAAAGGCCTCCGTGAGATTAAGCTCACAGTATCATTACTATATATATATATATATATATATATATATATAATTAGGCTACGGTGTTTTGCAAAACACAAGAGCGTTGTGTGCTTTACGCTTAATTATTAATTTAAAGTTAGAAATGATCTATCTAAACCACTCAATATAATCTTCATATCAAAATCTATTAGTAAACCAAATTTTATATTTTTTAAATTTTTTTGCTTTTTTTATGGTGAGGAGAAAAATGACTTGATCTGAGAATTCTGGTTCATCCAAAAATGACGATTCCCCCCTATCCAAAAAAATAGCAAATGAATTCCAAAAAATATAAAATTTAGTTTACTAATAGATTTGGATATAGAGATTAGATTGAGCGGTTTGGATCAATCCTTTCTGACTTAAAATTAATAATAGAGCGCAAAGTACACAACACTCTTGTGCTTATATATAGAATTAGGTTATGGTGCTTTGTAAAGTACAAAAACGTTGTGTGCTTTGCGCTCTATTTTTAATTTTAATTCAAAAATGATCGATCCAAACCGCTCAATCTAATCTCCATATGAAAATCTATTAGTAAACCAAATTTTATATTTTTTTGTAATTTATTTGCTATTTTTTTTGGATAGAGGGAAAAACGCCATTTTTGGATGAACCAATATTGTCAGATCAAGTCATTTTCTCCTCATCAGAAAAAATAACAAAACAACAACAACAACAACAAAGCCTTTAATCCCAAATAAATTAGGGTAGGCTAGAAATGAAACCCAATCGGAAAATATAAGATCAAAGATCTCAAATATCAGTGATAAAAATGAATATGATGGAAGAAAAAATAAAATAAAATAATAATAATAATATATAAATAAAGATGATAATGATAATGATAATATGCTAATAATAGTAGCAATAATAACAATAATAATAATAATAATAGTACAATAAACCTCTATTATAAAATCTATTTCTAATTTCTAAAATCCTATTTTAAAACCTAATTCTAAATTCTAAATCCTAAAATCCTATCTAAACCTCTATTTCTGAAATCTATTTCCAAATCCTAAATCCTAAAATCTTAAAAAATCTAAGAATATGAAGTCTATAACTCTACTATTAGACTCTAACTCCTAAATCATGGTTCAGGTACATGAATCGCTATCTTCCACGCACTCCTATCCAAAGTAAGCTCTTTGGGTATATTCCATTCCTTCAAATCTCTTTTTATTGCTTCCTCCCATGTCAATCTCGGTCGACCTCTTCCTCTTCTTGTATTTTCAGGACGACTTAAAATACCGCTGCGTACTGATGCTTCAGGAGGCCTTCGTTGGATATGACCAAACCATCGCAAACGATGTTGGACTAGCTTCTCTTGAATTGGTGCTACCCCAAGTTTGTCCATAATATCATCATTTCTGATTCGATCTTTCCTTGTGTGGCCACATATCCAACGCAATATCCGCATTTCAGCTACACTCATCTTCTGGATGTGTTGTCCTTTTGTAGCCCAACATTCTGCGCCATACAACATCGCGGGTCTAATCACCGTCCTGTATAACTTGCCTTTTAGTTTGTTTGGGACCTTCTTGTCACAAAGAACACCAGATGCTTGTCTCCATTTTATCCATCCAGCTCTTATTCTATGATTAACATCTTCATCGATCTCTCCTTCACTCTGCAACATCGATCCCAAATACTGAAATGTGTCATTCATGGGTACTACTCGTCCATCCAAACTAACATCTCCGTCATCTAAGTTTTCCCCGCTGAACTGACACCTCATATATTCAGTTTTTGTCCTACTAAGTCTAAAACATTTTGATTCTAAAGTTTGTCTCCACAACTCTAGTTTCTGATTGACTCCAATTCTGTTCTCGTCAATCAGCACCACATCATCAGCAAAGAGTATACACCAAGGAATATCTTCTTGTATGTCCTTTGTGATCTCATCCATCACTAAGGTGAAAATATATGGACTCAATGATGACCCTTGATGTAATCCTATCTTAATAGGAAATATATCGGACTCGCCGTCACATGCTCTGACACAAGTCACAGCATATGTGTACATATCCTTAATAAGGGTAACGTACTTTGTTGGGACTAGTTTCCTTTTGAGCGCCCACCACATGATATTTCTCGGAATTTTATCATACGCTTTCTCTAAATCAATAAATATCATATGTAGGTCTTTCTTGTTCTCGATGTCTCTCCATAAGTTGTCTTATCAAGAAAATCGCCTCCATAGTGGATCTCCCAGGCATAAAACCAAACTGATTTTTAGAGACAGTTGTCAGTTTTATTAAACGGTGCTCGATCACTCTCTCTCAAAGCTTCATGGTATGACTCATGAGCTTAATTCCTCTATAATTAGTACAACTTTGAATATCTCCTTTATTCTTGAAGATTGGTACTAATATACTTCTTCTCCACTCATCAGGCATCTTATTGGACCGAAAAATGATATTAAATAGTTTAGTGAGCCACACTATTGCTATATCTCCAAGACATCTCCATACCTCAATCGGGATGTCATCCTGGTCCTAACGTCTTACTTGTTTTCATCTTTTTTAAAGTTTCTTTCACCTCAGACTCTTGAATTCTCCGAACAAATCGTCTATTGGTGTCAATTGAGTCGTCCAACTCGATCGCGTTTTTCTCACTCTTATCGTTGAATAGCTTTGTCGAAGTATGCTCTCCATATGTTCTTAATCTCCTCATCTTTCACCAAAAATCTATCAGCATCATCCTTAATACATTTAACTTGGTGGAAGTCTCTTGTCTTCCTTTCTCGAAGTTTAGCCATCTTGTAGACATCATTTTCGCTCTCTTTCGTATCTAATTTCCGATACAACTCCATATATGCCTAACCACTTGCTTCGCTCACAGCTTTTTTTGCGTTTCTTCTAGCTTCTTTGTACTTCTGTATGTTTTCATCACTCTTGTTGTGATATAAACGTTTGTAACATTCTTTCTTCTCATTGATAGCCTTTTGTACTTCATCATTCCACCATCAAGTGTCTTTAGGTTCACGTTTATTTCCTCTAGTTACTCCAAACACTTCTATAGCCACCTTCCGAATGTGAGTCGCCATCTTCTTCCACATATTATCCGCATCCTCACCTTCGTTCCATGATCCTTCTGTAATAACTCTATTCTTAAACACCTGAGAAACGTCCCCTTTGAGCTTTCACCACCTCGTTCTCGTTATTTTCATACCTCTATCTCGCCGAACGCATACCTGAAAATAAAAATCAGCCACCGAAAGTTTGTGTTGTGTGACAACACACTCGCTAGGTATAACCTTACAATCCATGCAGTTTGGTCTCTCCTCCCTTCTAGTCAGGACAAAATCGATCTGGTTCGAGTGTTGGCCACTGCTGAAAGTAATTAAATGCGATTTTTTCTTTCTAAAGAAGGTGTTCGCTACTATGAGGTCATAAGCTATAGCGAAGTTCAAGATGTCTTCTCCCTCTTGATTCTGTTCGCCATATCCAAAACCCCCATGTACCATCTCAAACCCCCCTCTAACTGTGCCAACATGACCATTAAGATCACCTCCAATGAAGAGTTTTTCACTGCTAGGCACTCCTCTAACCATGTCCTCTAAGTCTTCCCAGAATCGTCTCTTGACATCATCGCTCAAACCTACTTGTGGGGCATACGCACTGATGACGTTCAAGACCAAATCTCTAAAAATTAATTTGATCATGATGATCCTGTCCCCTTGTCTCCTAACTGCGACAACTTCATTCTTGAGGCTCTTATCAATTAAGATGCCTACACCATTTCTACTTCGTTCTTTTCCCGTGTACCACAATTTAAAGCCTGTATTCTCCACCTCCTTAGCCTTCTGACCCGTCCATTTAGTCTCCTGAACACATAAGATATTAACACGTCTCTTAATCACAGTATCAACTAACTCTCTTAGCTTACCTGTTAAGGACCCTACATTCCAATTACCTAAACGAATCCTACTTTTCCCGACTAGCTTCCTTGCCCCTCGCACTCGTCGAGTCAAGTGCGAAGACCCTTGTTCATTTGACACTACATCCGGACGCCGATGCAGCGCGTCACTAAGGTGATGACGATCCGGCCCTCGCTCACTTGTCACCATATTCGGGTTCCAATATGGCGCGCCACTAAGGCGGTGACGACCCGGCCCTTGTTCTCTTATCACCATATCCGGGTTCCAATATGGCGCGTCGCTAAGAGGGTGACGCCCCAACGAAAATTGATTGGGTTTCATTTCCATAAAGATTGGTTGTTTTAGTGCAGGGCTCGCCACACCCACCGCAACCCTCCTCCTTTATTCTGACTTGGGACAAACTGTGTAGAAAAAATAACAAAAAAATTCTAAAAAATATAAATAGCTCAAAACACATAACGTCTCTGTGCTTTGCAAAAAACTATAGTCGGACTCTCTCTATATATATATTATATGTGTGTGTAACGCCTTGAATGAAGTGTAAGGTTATTAAGACCAACTGCTGTTGGCTAACAACATACTATCCAATTGAAGTTCTCTCAATATGATCAAAACTAGAAATGTAGTATTTCATGAATCATCCAATATGACAGTATTCGTAAACTTTTTTAAAAATGACACAATTTTTTTCCACCCCAAGCTTAGACCTTCTTTTTTACTGGTAATTCAAAAATCCAATAAGACAAAGGAAGTAGTCTTGTGTGTCACTTCAACTAACAGTGGTCATCATCAATTCACAATAAAGCAGTATATTTGATGCTGCACCATGGTGTGTGCGCCTCTTATTCTGTTCACTTTCGCAACAACATCTCCAGCTGAAGTTGTTCTATTCTCCTTGGCAAAACCTCTTCTATTCCTGCTACACGGTCTTCGCCTAAAATTTGTGTCCAATGAATAACTAGAGGAGAGGAATAATCTTCATAGAAACATAAAACTTTGTGTAGTTGTGTACCAGTTCCAGCTGGTACCAGCTGCTCTCAATTAAAACACAATTTCAGGCCTCCAGAATGTCTAAAATTAACTAACGATACATACAATGAACAAAGTTGGATATTGTGAAATTGCATTGACAAACCAGCTTAGAATACTTATTGAGAATAGTTTCTGTTTCATTCTCAAACGAATTAGTTAGATCTCATAAAATTGTAAGTTTCTTACAAATTCAATCATTACAGGAAAGAGAATAAAACACAGGGCAGTAAAACAAATAAAACAAACTAATTAATAAGTAAATTAGCAAGTTTTACAAGTAGGATACCTAATTGTCTATTAGAGTAGACAATCTAAAAACAAACAACACAAAAACTATAGTCACCATAAATTTAACAACATAGTGGGCACTTAACTAGACCATTTTCATTGCAGTCCACACACTTTGCCATCTTATTATTGTGCCCCTTCTTCGAAACAATTTTGTCATCTTGCCCTTTCTCCAGAACTTTGCAACTTCCATTACATACCTTACACATAACAAATCTGAATCCAGCACAACCTTGGCACAGTTTTGCTTTCGGAATAACCCGCAAAATACGAGCCAATTTACCCTCTTCTTCTAATTTGACTACTACTTCGACCCCACCTATCAGTCGCCCCTTCACAAATAACATTGGCACTTTAACTTCTTTCAATAACACCCGTAACTCCTCCCTATAACCAGAATCCATGGAGATATCCCGCTCCATGATTTGCACACCATGGGACTCGATTGCTGACCGAACTGTGTTGCAATCTTCAAAGGTCTTTCGGATTCCATGCAAGGTGGTAGTATAAAGGACTAATGCATTTTCACCACCTGGTGGGCACTTCTCCTCGAAGTTTTTGAGCAGCTTATCAGCTTCACGGGTTTTAGGAGTACAAGAGACTACTTGCTTGATTTGCTCCTTTTCTTGGCAAAATTCCTGCTCAATTGAAGCTATCAGATCTGGATCAAACAAAGGGACCAAGCTCCTTCTAGAAGATGAAGAAACCCCATCTTGATTTTTCTTCAAAACCGAGGTATTGGGGCAATTGGGAGTTCCCAGTTTTGAATTAGGAAGAGAACTGAATGGTCTCAGAACCCGATTTGAATTGAAATTACCGCTTGGAGAGCTGCTTCTCTGGAGGGGACTGTTCTCCTTTCCTCCTGGTTTTTTTCTACTAATCTTTTTAGGAGACCAGAGATTCGCTTGAGATTTGTTTAGTTTTTTGAGAGGTGACCAAACTGGTGCATCATCCTCCAGTCCCTCCATAATCTCCCATGCATTGATCACTTCAGTTTTTTCCTCTTTATTAGGGTTGGTGATCTTTTTAGATTGTGGTAGAATGAGAATAGGAACCTGTGCCTTCTTCGTTTCTTTGACTGGGACCTTGTTTTCCTCTTCATCCTCTTGTTTCTCTTCCTCTTTCTCAGAATTCAGTTTTCTGTCGAGGTTTAGAGCTCCATAGGTAGATGATTTGAGAGACACTACATGCTCGATCTTGGGGTTCCTCTCTGAATTTAAATCGAGATCGGCTGTGCAGGTCAATTTGGAGGAAATACAACCCATTTTGCTGATTTATTCTCCCTTGAGGCCTCGCTTCGCCTGGTTTTGCTCCTCTTTTCGCTCGTTTTGTTTCTTTCGTTTGTGTTTATCAAATTTTCGATTTTTCGCACTTTCTGTGTGTTTGAACGCTCAAAGATCGCTCAGGGTTTTGTAATTTGTCGCTTTTTCAGTGGCTTTTTTCAGAAATTGTTTTTAAAGTAGCTTCCAAGTTCCAACGGTCGGAAAATTGCATCGTTTCGGACCGACATGGCGGCGACATGTTAGCGTTGTTTTTCTCCCAACGGATGAGTTCTCAGCGGTTTGTTTATGTCGACGGTGGATGCCGCTCTCTCTGCGAATCTCCGAACCAGCTGTCACGTGCAATACAAAACCTCGCGTGCGGATTTTTTACTTAAACAGCCTAAAAACAAATCTTAACTTCGTAAACGACGCAAGCGAAATTTATTTTCACATGGCAATTTTAACAAAGGCGTGAGTTCAACTCACGCCTTAAAACGCTATTTTCTCTGCCCGCATGCATTGCCCAAACAAAAGAGAGTAAAATGACCCAAAGGACGTGAGTTGAACTCACGCCTTTAAGTCCACATATCGCATTTATATCAATTTTTTTTTCACTTTCGGTGGTTTTGAAAGATAACAATCGAAGCACATCAACATCTAAAGGCGTGAGTTCAACTCACGCCTTTTGTGTCTTTGGGCGATGTTCGACGAGGTAAAATGGAGATTTAAGGGCGTGAGTTGAACTCACGCCTTAGTTGCCGTTTGTGAAAATAACTTTCTTCTAAGCGTAGGTTCGTAGATAACATTGATTATTAGGCTCTTTAAGTAAAAACTCCTCGCGTGCTGCATCGAAAACTTCTTCTCCAGTTATTTCAGTAACGACGCCTCCATTTATGAGTTTCTCCCGCTGCACGCGCACGCACTGGAAGTCTGAAATACTTGACCCTTCGTATCAGAATCAGATCGATTCAACATAACTACATAAGAGACCACATGATGCTTCAACCGTCTCCCAACTCTATTCTACCTCCCTATAGCCCTTTGTGCAACCCACTTCTGACATGTCTGATTTATCCTAATCTATGCTTCATAAAAGGAGTTGGGTTTGACAGGAAATGGATCAGCTGCAGCGGTGCCATTTTTCGCAGATAGTGGAACCCGGAACCAGATCTTTGTGAATTTAATTTGAACTATTTAGATCAATCCAATGGTCGTGGTACTGTACCATACTTTCTCTATCATGAAAAGTATAATAGTGAATCCGGATTCAGATTTGACGACTACTTGGCTACATCGTTGTCTCTCTTTTTCATTTAAAAGTATATTTATTGCGTGACTTGTGTCTAAGTTACTACTTAACTTTCAAAAAATATATCAAATATCGAAATTTTAATTTATATTAAATTTTTTATTGAAAAATGGGATCAAAAATTTGGAGTGTTTTGAGTTTTTTAAGTTGTGGTTTTTAATTTTTGAAAATGCTCTAAAAATAATAATAATATATTCAATACTTGAACATCATTTTAAAAAATTTGATTTAAAAATCTCAAAACACTCCAAATTTTTGCACAAGATTTTTATATAAAAAATATAATGAGAATGATAAATTAAAACGAGATGATTTTATATATTTTTTGAGTTAAGCTCACGGTATCTCCACTATATATATATATATATATATATATTAAATGATGCCACCATTTGTATGCGTATATGAAACTTATTATGTAACTACTTGTATTATTACTAATTGTTTTTTTTCTAAATATATAAATACGCTTATCAATTGTTCATATAAATTTGTGGTTTTTTTTTTTTTGCAGGACGAAGCATGAAGAACAACTCTAATTTTTGTAAAGCTATATATGCATTACAAGCTAATAAGATATTTCAGTTGATTTTGTTAGTGATGTCAGCAGCCCAACTCGTTGAAGACACATATTTGTACCCATGAGCTTTAATAATATGTTACCTTCTCTTGGGCTACATTAGTTTCATGTTTACAGATTGAACTAGCACAGAGAACCATAATTTGTTTAATGCCGGATCCTTATAAGATAGAACAGGAAGTGACCGTTTGAATGATATATGTATAATACTGCTTGACAAGAAGTTAACAACGAATGCTGCTGTAGATCATTGAACAATGCATGTTGTTTTGTTAATTCATTATTCTGCAAGCCAAATTCGGAATAATTCCTCCTTTTTGTTCCCATAAATAATAAATTACACTTCGTAAGTTTCTGCATTTTTATTTATATGGTGACCAATGTGTTACGTTCTTTAAAAGATTGATTTGTATTCTGTCCTTTTCGACTTTTTTTTCTCACTTTATTTACTTATGAATATGCTTGAATGGATTACTTTTGCTTCTTACTTCAGTACGTTAATATCACTGTTTAATATAATGTCGTTTCAAACAAAAGGGCCCACGCATGTAGTGAGTTTTGTGATAGTGTAGGTAATGCACTGAGATGCCCCAGCACACCCAGAAAATCCAATTATGAAATTGGTAACCGAAAAAAAATGAAAATTGTGTGAGGAAGCTAATTAAAGATAATATTCTACCTATTTAATTGTTTCATTACAAGAATAACACATTACAGAAAATAGAGCGCGATTGACAAAACAGCAAAGTAATAGGAGTTGTTATCTTAAAAAAAGATTCAACATAATTATAATGACTAAGAACATACATTCTAATAAAAAGGCTTAATTACAAAAATATTACAGTCGTCACAAGCAAAGTGTGATTACACAAGAAAACTTTCAGGTAAGTTCAGAAAGTACATTAGGAGCTAACTAAATTTGCTTCAAGACTAGCATATAGTTAGGGCCACAAGGAGCCTGGCTAACAAAATATTTTTTTATCTAAATGCTAAATAGAAAAAATAAATGAGACACGCTCAAGCATTACATTCACTTAACTCGGCAAAAAGAGTGGGACATCCAAGCATTACATTCAGATATCCTTCTGTTAATGCTACCAGCAAGAAGTTTTAGGGAATAGAAGCAAAAGCAAGGCACTTCTTCTTAAGCCAAGCACGGATATCTGAGCACAGACAAGTAAAGTTGTCAACACTCTGTCCACAGACAAGTTCTTTTCTAATTGCTCCTCACATAATAGGGTCAGTTTATGTAAGCTGTATCGATCAGCCGCTACGAACAAATCCTGAAGCAGTTCAACTGAAAGAGTCATGGACACTGGATGCATCATTAACAATCTGATCTGTGTATATGAAATGAAGTACAGCCTTGAGCACCTCATCTTTCATTTCATTGATCTTGATGCAGTCCATCTTAGCATCTGCCATGGGCCCAAAGAGTTGGGTTTTAAACACCAGTGATCTTGAGGCCAACATGAATCTATGAGCAGAAATTCTCTCCTTCAACCTCAAGAATCGCATCAAATAGCTCCTCCTCCCAGAGCTTCTATATTCTCACACAACCCACAGGACAGGTCTGCACAATTCTTTGTTCACTTAAATGCAGCAGGAAATAACAACGAAACAATTGATATGATATTCTCCATTTACTGTATCGCTGTAATCAAAATTCTCCCGACCCCAGCCCTCGTGGTTTATAAAGTTATCTTCTTGAAGGTTACCAATGTATTTGTGCAATCCATTTTTGTAAGTATTTCAAGACTGGTCACTGCCCTAACTTACTTGGCCTCACTTTCAAGGCGAAGAAAGATAGAAACACGGGACCTTTGAGGGTTGTATCAGAGTGTCCAATCATAACCACCAGCGATGAATGTCGGGGAAAAAATGTATTCTCCAATAGGGAGATTCTTTGAACCGCAGATGTAGTACATATGATGGCCATTGGATCTCGTTTCTCTAAAAAGTAAAGCATGTCTAAATTCTGAAGAAACGTATGAAAAGTAATGTATATCGGAGTTATTGGGAGCCCTACTTCAAAAAATAAATAAATAAAAATTAGGAGATTTTTTGATTTGAAGCAGGGCGATATAGAATTTTGATCAGAATTTTGATCGGGTTCAAATTCATTAAATAATCGGATACTAAATAAAATAATAATAATTTAATAGATATTCTTATCTAATAAAAAATATTTAAATCATAAAATTTTATATACTAAAAATAACAACAAAATAAATCTCAAAATAATAAATAATCAAGTTGATGAATAAAATTTTCTTCTACGGAGTTTTATATTTTGACATCTTTGCATAATTATTTCATTATACACGATATTAAATATTTTTTTTCAATAAAAATAATTAGACAATTCAAGGGACAAAATTTTTTTCAAGAGGAGCAAATTACCGAAAACACTACCTAAAAATATTATTTTTCAAAATTCACGGGGCAGCTGCGTCCGGCCTTACCTGGGTCTGCCCTAATTTGAAGTAATCAATCTCGAATTAACAGCCTAAGCAAAAAATTCCACCAACTGGCCCTTCCTTTCACTTCCCTTTTACGGTTTTGCTGTACTTTTTTTGGAGCAAGTAAAATTAAAAAGTTATCATTCGTTTTCCTTGATTGCTTGTGTGTGGAGAAAGGAGGCAAAGAAAGTAGTAAAGATAAAAACTAGCAAAACAACATTACAAGCAGGGTGGATGAAGAAAATGAGATGACGCGCCTGCAAGCAGGGGACAAGGCCGCGGAGGTAGAGAGATTGATAGGGTTGTCAATGGATAGGTTAAGGTACGGGTGGAGTTAATTTTATATCCATATCTATTATAATTTTCTTTATCCATATTTTATTTATAACCGTTAAAACTTTTTTTACCCATATTTTATCCTTACCCATTAAAAATTTCAGGTAACGAACGGATAACGGTAGATAATGGGTAATAATAAAAATAATTCAATAAAAAAATTGTATAATTTAGATAAATAAATAGTATTAAATAAATATACTAATAAAGTACAATAATAATTAACATTTTAGATATTACATAAATCATATAATTTTTCATGTCAATTGTTATAAAAAATATATACTAATTACTATATATATTTATATTATTTAACTATATATTTTTATTAAAAATATAAAATAATTATACTTATATATATTTATATAATTTACCCAATAGATAACGGATAACGAAAACCCCTTACCCATATCCATACTCGATAAGTTAGCGAAATTTTTTTCTTACCCATACCTATACCCATACCCGATAACCTAACGAAAATAAAACCTTACCCATATCCGTCTTATCGGGTACGATACGGCAGCACTAATTTTGCTTAAAACATAAGTAAGATGCATTAAAAACTGCAGTTTAAACAAGTTGTTTCATCAGTCCAAATTTTTTGGCCGCATAACTGCACATAATTTCGTATAAATTAATATAATTACCCCTAACTATGTTTTTTATAAGATTTTTCAATTAATACCGTGATATGAATATTCTACGATACTAATTTTTCACAAAACATAAGAAAGATGCATTAGAAACTGCTATTTAAAAAAGTTATTTGATTTCTCAACAGTTTTGCCCTCATAACTACACATAATTGCCTGAAAATTAATATAACTATACCTAATTATGACTATTATAGAGTTTTCCAATTAAAACTTCGATATGAGTACTCTATAACGCTAATTTTGCACAAAACATAAGTAAGATGCATTAAAAAGTGCTGTTTTAACAAGTTGTTTGGCTTTATGAAAATTTTTGCCCGCATAACTGCACATTATTCCGTACAAATTAAAATAATTACTGCTGATTACGCCTATTATAAGATTGTCCTCTTAAAACTTTGATATGAATATTCTACGATCCTAATTCTGCGCAAAACATTAGTAAGATGCATTAGAAACTGCTGTTTAAACAAGTTCTTTGAGATTTTCATAATTTTTGGCCGCATCACTACATATAATTTCGTGCAAATTAATATAATTACTCCTAATTACACATATTATAAAGTTCCCCAATTAAAACTTTGATACGAATATTCTATAACGCTAATATTGCACAAAACATAGGTAAGATGCGTTAAAAACTGCTGGTTAAACAAGTGGTTTGGCTTTACGAAAATTTTTGGCCGCATAACAACACATAATTTGGTGAAAATTAATATAATTACTCCTAATTATGTATATTATAAGATTGTTCAATTAACACTTCAAAATGAATATTTTAGGGCACTATTTTTCCCCAAAACATAAGTAAGATGTATTATAAACTGCTATTTAAAAAAGTTAAGTTTTTCAACATTTTTGGCCTCATAGCTACATATAATTTCGTAAAATTTAATAGAATTACTCCTAATTATACCTATTAGAATATTAGCCAATTGAAACATCGATATGAACATTCTACGATACTAATTTTGCACAAGACATAAGTACGATGCATTAAAACTAGTTGTTTAAACAAATTGTTTGTGTTGTTCAAAATCTCTGGCCGCATAAGGACACATAATTTCATGAAAATTAATATAATTACTCCCAATTATGCCTAATATAAGATTGTCCGATTAACACTTCGATATGAATATTCTACGACACTAATTTTTCATAAAACATAAGTGAGATATGTAAGAAACAACTGTTTAAACAAGTTGTTTAAGATTTTTAACATTCTCCGACTCAAATCTACGCATAATTTCGTGAAAATTAATATAATAACTCCTGATTATACCTATTATAAGATCATTCAATTAACACTTCGATATGAACATCGTACGACACAAATTTTGCACAAAACATAAATAAGATGCATTGAAAACAGTTCTTTAAACAAAGTTGTTTGAGTTTTTAAACATTATTGGCCGCACAACTACACATAATTTTATGAAAATTAATATAATTACTATTAATTATGCCTACTATATGATTGTCCATTTAAAACTTAGATATGAATATTCTTCGACGCTAATTTTGCCTAAACTATAAGTATGATGCACTAGAAGCTGTTGTTGAAACAGGTTGTTTAAGATTTTTAACATTTTTTGCATCAAAACATCGCGTAATTTCGTGAGAATTAATATAATTACCCCTAACTATGTCTACTATAAAATTGTTAAATTAACACCTCGATATGAATATGATAGGACACTAATTTTTCGTAAGACATAAGTAAGATACATTAGAAAGTGCTGTTTAAACAAGTTTTTTAAGATTTTTAACATTTATTGCCTCATAACGACACATAATTTCATGAAAATTAATGCAATTACTGCTAATTATGCCTATTATAAGATTATTCAATTTAAAATCCGATATGAATATTCTACGACACTAATGTTTCACAAAATTCAAGTAAGATGCACTAAAAACAGCTGTTTAAACAAGTTAATTTAGTTTTTCAAAAATTATGGCAGCATAACTACACAGAATTTCTTATAAATTAATATAATTACTCCTAAATATGCCCATGGTGAGATTTTCTGATTAAAACACCGATATGAATATTCTACAGCACTAATTTTGCTTAAAACATAAGTAAGATGCATTAAAAACTGCAGTTTAAACAAGTTGTTTGATCAGTCCAAATTTTTTGGCCGCATAACTGCACATAATTTCGTATAAATTAATATAATTACCCCTAACTATGTTTTTTATAAGATTTTTCAATTAATACCGTGATATGAATATTCTACGATACTAATTTTTCACAAAACATAAGAAAGATGCATTAGAAACTGCTATTTAAAAAAGTTATTTGATTTCTCAACAGTTTTGCCCTCATAACTACACATAATTTCCTGAAAATTAATATAACTATACCTAATTATGACTATTATAAAGTTTTCCAATTAAAACTTCGATATGAGTACTCTATAACGCTAATTTTGCACAAAACATAAGTAAGATGCATTAAAAAGTGCTGTTTTAACAAGTTGTTTGGCTTTATGAAAATTTTTGCCCGCATAACTGCACATTATTCCGTACAAATTAAAATAATTACTGCTGATTACGCCTATTATAAGATTGTCCTCTTAAAACTTCGATATGAATATTCTACGATCCTAATTCCGCGCAAAACATGAGTAAGATGCATTAAAAACTGCTGTTTAAACAAGTTCTTTGAGATTTTCATAATTTTTGGCCGCATCACTACATATAATTTCGTGCAAATTAATATAATTACTCCTAATTACACATATTATAAAGTTCCCCAATTAAAACTTTGATACGAATATTCTATAACGCTAATATTGCACAAAACATAGGTAAGATGCGTTAAAAACTGCTGGTTAAACAAGTGGTTTGGCTTTACGAAAATTTTTGGCCGCATAACAACACATAATTTGGTGAAAATTAATATAATTACTCCTAATTATGTATATTATAAGATTGTTCAATTAACACTTCAAAATGAATATTTTAGGGCACTATTTTTCCCCAAAACATAAGTAAGAAGTATTATAAACTGCTATTTAAAAAAGTTAAGTTTTTCAACATTTTTGGCCTCATAGCTACATATAATTTCGTAAAATTTAATAGAATTACTCCTAATTATACCTATTAGAATATTAGCCAATTGAAACATCGATATGAACATTCTACGATACTAATTTTGCACAAGACATAAGTACGATGCATTAAAACTAGTTGTTTAAACAAATTGTTTGTGTTGTTCAAAATCTCTGGCCGCATAAGGACACATAATTTCATGAAAATTAATATAATTACTCCCAATTATGCCTAATATAAGATTGTCCGATTAACACTTCGATATGAATATTCTACGACACTAATTTTTCATAAAACATAAGTGAGATATGTAAGAAACAACTGTTTAAACAAGTTGTTTAAGATTTTTAACATTCTCCGACTCAAATCTACGCATAATTTCGTGAAAATTAATATAATAACTCCTGATTATACCTATTATAAGATCATTCAATTAACACTTCGATATGAACATCGTACGACACAAATTTTGCACAAAACATAAATAAGATGCATTGAAAACAGTTCTTTAAACAAAGTTGTTTGAGTTTTTAAACATTATTGGCCGCACAACTACATATAATTTTATGAAAATTAATATAATTACTATTAATTATGCCTACTATATGATTGTCCATTTAAAACTTAGATATGAATATTCTTCGACGCTAATTTTGCCTAAACTATAAGTATGATGCACTAGAAGCTGTTGTTGAAACAGGTTGTTTAAGATTTTTAACATTTTTTGCATCAAAACATCGCGTAATTTCGTGAGAATTAATATAATTACCCCTAACTATGTCTACTATAAAATTGTTAAATTAACACCTCGATATGAATATGATAGGACACTAATTTTTCGTAAGACATAAGTAAGATACATTAGAAAGTGCTGTTTAAACAAGTTTTTTAAGATTTTTAACATTTATTGCCTCATAACGACACATAATTTCATGAAAATTAATGCAATTACTGCTAATTATGCCTATTATAAGATTATTCAATTTAAAATCCGATATGAATATTCTACGACACTAATGTTTCACAAAATTCAAGTAAGATGCACTAAAAACAGCTGTTTAAACAAGTTAATTTAGTTTTTCAAAAATTATGGCAGCATAACTACACAGAATTTCTTATAAATTAATATAATTACTCCTAAATATGCCCATGGTGAGATTTTCTGATTAAAACACCGATATGAATATTCTACAGCACTAATTTTGCTTAAAACATAAGTAAGATGCATTAAAAACTGCAGTTTAAACAAGTTGTTTGATCAGTCCAAATTTTTTGGCCGCATAACTGCACATAATTTCGTATAAATTAATATAATTACCCCTAACTATGTTTTTTATAAGATTTTTCAATTAATACCGTGATATGAATATTCTACGATACTAATTTTTCACAAAACATAAGAAAGATGCATTAGAAACTGCTATTTAAAAAAGTTATTTGATTTCTCAACAGTTTTGCCCTCATAACTACACATAATTTCCTGAAAATTAATATAACTATACCTAATTATGACTATTATAAAGTTTTCCAATTAAAACTTCGATATGAGTACTCTATAACGCTAATTTTGCACAAAACATAAGTAAGATGCATTAAAAAGTGCTGTTTTAACAAGTTGTTTGGCTTTATGAAAATTTTTGCCCGCATAACTGCACATTATTCCGTACAAATTAAAATAATTACTGCTGATTACGCCTATTATAAGATTGTCCTCTTAAAACTTCGATATGAATATTCTACGATCCTAATTCCGCGCAAAACATGAGTAAGATGCATTAAAAACTGCTGTTTAAACAAGTTCTTTGAGATTTTCATAATTTTTGGCCGCATCACTACATATAATTTCGTGCAAATTAATATAATTACTCCTAATTACACATATTATAAAGTTCCCCAATTAAAACTTTGATACGAATATTCTATAACGCTAATATTGCACAAAACATAGGTAAGATGCGTTAAAAACTGCTGGTTAAACAAGTGGTTTGGCTTTACGAAAATTTTTGGCCGCATAACAACACATAATTTGGTGAAAATTAATATAATTACTCCTAATTATGTATATTATAAGATTGTTCAATTAACACTTCAAAATGAATATTTTAGGGCACTATTTTTCCCCAAAACATAAGTAAGATGTATTATAAACTGCTATTTAAAAAAGTTAAGTTTTTCAACATTTTTGGCCTCATAGCTACATATAATTTCGTAAAATTTAATAGAATTACTCCTAATTATACCTATTAGAATATTAGCCAATTGAAACATCGATATGAACATTCTACGATACTAATTTTGCACAAGACATAAGTACGATGCATTAAAACTAGTTGTTTAAACAAATTGTTTGTGTTGTTCAAAATCTCTGCGCATAAGGACACATAATTTCATGAAAATTAATATAATTACTCCCAATTATGCCTAATATAAGATTGTCCGATTAACACTTCGATATGAATATTCTACGACACTAATTTTTCATAAAACATAAGTGAGATATGTAAGAAACAACTGTTTAAACAAGTTGTTTAAGATTTTTAACATTCTCCGACTCAAATCTACGCATAATTTCGTGAAAATTAATATAATAACTCCTGATTATACCTATTATAAGATCATTCAATTAACACTTCGATATGAACATCGTACGACACAAATTTTGCACAAAACATAAATAAGATGCATTGAAAACAGTTCTTTAAACAAAGTTGTTTGAGTTTTTAAACATTATTGGCCGCACAACTACATATAATTTTATGAAAATTAATATAATTACTATTAATTATGCCTACTATATGATTGTCCATTTAAAACTTAGATATGAATATTCTTCGACGCTAATTTTGCCTAAACTATAAGTATGATGCACTAGAAGCTGTTGTTGAAACAGGTTGTTTAAGATTTTTAACATTTTTTGCATCAAAACATCGCGTAATTTCGTGAGAATTAATATAATTACCCCTAACTATGTCTACTATAAAATTGTTAAATTAACACCTCGATATGAATATGATAGGACACTAATTTTTCGTAAGACATAAGTAAGATACATTAGAAAGTGCTGTTTAAACAAGTTTTTTAAGATTTTTAACATTTATTGCCTCATAACGACACATAATTTCATGAAAATTAATGCAATTACTGCTAATTATGCCTATTATAAGATTATTCAATTTAAAATCCGATATGAATATTCTACGACACTAATGTTTCACAAAATTCAAGTAAGATGCACTAAAAACAGCTGTTTAAACAAGTTAATTTAGTTTTTCAAAAATTATGGCAGCATAACTACACAGAATTTCTTATAAATTAATATAATTACTCCTAAATATGCCCATGGTGAGATTTTTCTGATTAAAACACCGATATGAATATTCTACAGCACTAATTTTGCTTAAAACATAAGTAAGATGCATTAAAAACTGCAGTTTAAACAAGTTGTTTGATCAGTCCAAAATTTTTGGCCGCATAACTGCACATAATTTCGTATAAATTAATATAATTACCCCTAACTATGTTTTTTATAAGATTTTTCAATTAATACCGTGATATGAATATTCTACGATACTAATTTTTCACAAAACATAAGAAAGATGCATTAGAAACTGCTATTTAAAAAAGTTATTTGATTTCTCAACAGTTTTGCCCTCATAACTACACATAATTTCCTGAAAATTAATATAACTATACCTAATTATGACTATTATAAAGTTTTCCAATTAAAACTTCGATATGAGTACTCTATAACGCTAATTTTGCACAAAACATAAGTAAGATGCATTAAAAAGTGCTGTTTTAACAAGTTGTTTGGCTTTATGAAAATTTTTGCCCGCATAACTGCACATTATTCCGTACAAATTAAAATAATTACTGCTGATTACGCCTATTATAAGATTGTCCTCTTAAAACTTCGATATGAATATTCTACGATCCTAATTCCGCGCAAAACATGAGTAAGATGCATTAAAAACTGCTGTTTAAACAAGTTCTTTGAGATTTTCATAATTTTTGGCCGCATCACTACATATAATTTCGTGCAAATTAATATAATTACTCCTAATTACACATATTATAAAGTTCCCCAATTAAAACTTTGATACGAATATTCTATAACGCTAATATTGCACAAAACATAGGTAAGATGCGTTAAAAACTGCTGGTTAAACAAGTGGTTTGGCTTTACGAAAATTTTTGGCCGCATAACAACACATAATTTGGTGAAAATTAATATAATTACTCCTAATTATGTATATTATAAGATTGTTCAATTAACACTTCAAAATGAATATTTTAGGGCACTATTTTTCCCCAAAACATAAGTAAGAAGTATTATAAACTGCTATTTAAAAAAGTTAAGTTTTTCAACATTTTTGGCCTCATAGCTACATATAATTTCGTAAAATTTAATAGAATTACTCCTAATTATACCTATTAGAATATTAGCCAATTGAAACATCGATATGAACATTCTACGATACTAATTTTGCACAAGACATAAGTACGATGCATTAAAACTAGTTGTTTAAACAAATTGTTTGTGTTGTTCAAAATCTCTGGCCGCATAAGGACACATAATTTCATGAAAATTAATATAATTACTCCCAATTATGCCTAATATAAGATTGTCCGATTAACACTTCGATATGAATATTCTACGACACTAATTTTTCATAAAACATAAGTGAGATATGTAAGAAACAACTGTTTAAACAAGTTGTTTAAGATTTTTAACATTCTCCGACTCAAATCTACGCATAATTTCGTGAAAATTAATATAATAACTCCTGATTATACCTATTATAAGATCATTCAATTAACACTTCGATATGAACATCGTACGACACAAATTTTGCACAAAACATAAATAAGATGCATTGAAAACAGTTCTTTAAACAAAGTTGTTTGAGTTTTTAAACATTATTGGCCGCACAACTACATATAATTTTATGAAAATTAATATAATTACTATTAATTATGCCTACTATATGATTGTCCATTTAAAACTTAGATATGAATATTCTTCGACGCTAATTTTGCCTAAACTATAAGTATGATGCACTAGAAGTTGTTGTTGAAACAGGTTGTTTAAGATTTTTAACATTTTTTGCATCAAAACATCGCGTAATTTCGTGAGAATTAATATAATTACCCCTAACTATGTCTACTATAAAATTGTTAAATTAACACCTCGATATGAATATGATAGGACACTAATTTTTCGTAAGACATAAGTAAGATACATTAGAAAGTGCTGTTTAAACAAGTTTTTTAAGATTTTTAACATTTATTGCCTCATAACGACACATAATTTCATGAAAATTAATGCAATTACTGCTAATTATGCCTATTATAAGATTATTCAATTTAAAATCCGATATGAATATTCTACGACACTAATGTTTCACAAAATTCAAGTAAGATGCACTAAAAACAGCTGTTTAAACAAGTTAATTTAGTTTTTCAAAAATTATGGCAGCATAACTACACAGAATTTCTTATAAATTAATATAATTACTCCTAAATATGCCCATGGTGAGATTTTCTGATTAAAACACCGATATGAATATTCTACAGCACTAATTTTGCTTAAAACATAAGTAAGATGCATTAAAAACTGCAGTTTAAACAAGTTGTTTGATCAGTCCAAAATTTTTGGCCGCATAACTGCACATAATTTCGTATAAATTAATATAATTACCCCTAACTATGTTTTTTATAAGATTTTTCAATTAATACCGTGATATGAATATTCTACGATACTAATTTTTCACAAAACATAAGAAAGATGCATTAGAAACTGCTATTTAAAAAAGTTATTTGATTTCTCAACAGTTTTGCCCTCATAACTACACATAATTTCCTGAAAATTAATATAACTATACCTAATTATGACTATTATAAAGTTTTCCAATTAAAACTTCGATATGAGTACTCTATAACGCTAATTTTGCACAAAACATAAGTAAGATGCATTAAAAAGTGCTGTTTTAACAAGTTGTTTGGCTTTATGAAAATTTTTGCCCGCATAACTGCACATTATTCCGTACAAATTAAAATAATTACTGCTGATTACGCCTATTATAAGATTGTCCTCTTAAAACTTCGATATGAATATTCTACGATCCTAATTCCGCGCAAAACATGAGTAAGATGCATTAAAAACTGCTGTTTAAACAAGTTCTTTGAGATTTTCATAATTTTTGGCCGCATCACTACATATAATTTCGTGCAAATTAATATAATTACTCCTAATTACACATATTATAAAGTTCCCCAATTAAAACTTTGATACGAATATTCTATAACGCTAATATTGCACAAAACATAGGTAAGATGCGTTAAAAACTGCTGGTTAAACAAGTGGTTTGGCTTTACGAAAATTTTTGGCCGCATAACAACACATAATTTGGTGAAAATTAATATAATTACTCCTAATTATGTATATTATAAGATTGTTCAATTAACACTTCAAAATGAATATTTTAGGGCACTATTTTTCCCCAAAACATAAGTAAGATGTATTATAAACTGCTATTTAAAAAAGTTAAGTTTTTCAACATTTTTGGCCTCATAGCTACATATAATTTCGTAAAATTTAATAGAATTACTCCTAATTATACCTATTAGAATATTAGCCAATTGAAACATCGATATGAACATTCTACGATACTAATTTTGCACAAGACATAAGTACGATGCATTAAAACTAGTTGTTTAAACAAATTGTTTGTGTTGTTCAAAATCTCTGGCCGCATAAGGACACATAATTTCATGAAAATTAATATAATTACTCCCAATTATGCCTAATATAAGATTGTCCGATTAACACTTCGATATGAATATTCTACGACACTAATTTTTCATAAACATAAGTGAGATATGTAAGAAACAACTGTTTAAACAAGTTGTTTAAGATTTTTAACATTCTCGACTCAAATCTACGCATAATTTCGTGAAAATTAATATAATAACTCCTGATTATACCTATTATAAGATCATTCAATTAACACTTCGATATGAACATCGTACGACACAAATTTTGCACAAAACATAAATAAGATGCATTGAAAACAGTTCTTTAAACAAAGTTGTTTGAGTTTTTAAACATTATTGGCCGCACAACTACATATAATTTTATGAAAATTAATATAATTACTATTAATTATGCCTACTATATGATTGTCCATTTAAAACTTAGATATGAATATTCTTGACGCTAATTTTGCCTAAACTATAAGTATGATGCACTAGAAGTTGTTGTTGAAACAGGTTGTTTAAGATTTTTAACATTTTTTGCATCAAAACATCGCGTAATTTCGTGAGAATTAATATAATTACCCCTAACTATGTCTACTATAAAATTGTTAAATTAACACCTCGATATGAATATGATAGGACACTAATTTTTCGTAAGACATAAGTAAGATACATTAGAAAGTGCTGTTTAAACAAGTTTTTTAAGATTTTTAACATTTATTGCCTCATAACGACACATAATTTCATGAAAATTAATGCAATTACTGCTAATTATGCCTATTATAAGATTATTCAATTTAAAATCCGATATGAATATTCTACGACACTAATGTTTCACAAAATTCAAGTAAGATGCACTAAAAACAGCTGTTTAAACAAGTTAATTTAGTTTTTCAAAAATTATGGCAGCATAACTACACAGAATTTCTTATAAATTAATATAATTACTCCTAAATATGCCCATGGTGAGATTTTCTGATTAAAACACCGATATGAATATTCTACAGCACTAATTTTGCTTAAAACATAAGTAAGATGCATTAAAAACTGCAGTTTAAACAAGTTGTTTGATCAGTCCAAAATTTTTGGCCGCATAACTGCACATAATTTCGTATAAATTAATATAATTACCCCTAACTATGTTTTTTATAAGATTTTTCAATTAATACCGTGATATGAATATTCTACGATACTAATTTTTCACAAAACATAAGAAAGATGCATTAGAAACTGCTATTTAAAAAAGTTATTTGATTTCTCAACAGTTTTGCCCTCATAACTACACATAATTTCCTGAAAATTAATATAACTATACCTAATTATGACTATTATAAAGTTTTCCAATTAAAACTTCGATATGAGTACTCTATAACGCTAATTTTGCACAAAACATAAGTAAGATGCATTAAAAAGTGCTGTTTTAACAAGTTGTTTGGCTTTATGAAAATTTTTGCCCGCATAACTGCACATTATTCCGTACAAATTAAAATAATTACTGCTGATTACGCCTATTATAAGATTGTCCTCTTAAAACTTCGATATGAATATTCTACGATCCTAATTCCGCGCAAAACATGAGTAAGATGCATTAAAAACTGCTGTTTAAACAAGTTCTTTGAGATTTTCATAATTTTTGGCCGCATCACTACATATAATTTCGTGCAAATTAATATAATTACTCCTAATTACACATATTATAAAGTTCCCCAATTAAAACTTTGATACGAATATTCTATAACGCTAATATTGCACAAAACATAGGTAAGATGCGTTAAAAACTGCTGGTTAAACAAGTGGTTTGGCTTTACGAAAATTTTTGGCCGCATAACAACACATAATTTGGTGAAAATTAATATAATTACTCCTAATTATGTATATTATAAGATTGTTCAATTAACACTTCAAAATGAATATTTTAGGGCACTATTTTTCCCCAAAACATAAGTAAGATGTATTATAAACTGCTATTTAAAAAAGTAAAGTTTTTCAACATTTTTGGCCTCATAGCTACATATAATTTCGTAAAATTTAATATAATTACTCCTAATTATACCTATTAGAATATTAGCCAATTGAAAAGTCGATATGAACATTCTACGATACTAATTTTGCACAAGACATAAGTACGATGCATTAAAAATAGTTGTTTAAACAAATTGTTTGTGTTGTTCAAAATCTTTGGCCGCATAAGGACACATAATTTGATGAAAATTAATATAATTACTCCCAATTATGCCTAATATAAGATTGTCCGATTAACACTTCGATATGAATATTCTACGACACTAATTTTTCATAAAACATAAGTGAGATATATAAGAAACAACTGTTTAAACAAGTTGTTTAAGATTTTTAACATTCTTCGACTCAAATCTACGCATAATTTCGTGAAAATTAATATAATAACTCCTAATTATACCTATTATAAGATCATTCAATTAACACTTCGATATGAACATCGTACGACACAAATTTTGCACAAAACATAAATAAGATGCATTGAAAATAGTTCTTTAAACAAGTTGTTTGAGTTTTTAAACATTATTGGCCGCACAACTACATATAATTTTATGAAAATTAACATAATTACTATTAATTATGCCTACCATATGATTGTCCATTTAAAACTTAGATATGAATATTCTATGACGTTAATTTTGCATAAAATATAAGTATGATGCACTAGAAGTTGTTGTTTAAAAAGGTTGTTTAAGATTTTTACCATTTTTTGCATCAAAACATCGCGTAATTTCGAGAGAATTAATATAATTACCCCTAACTATGTCTACTATAAAATTGTTAAATTAACACCTCGATATGAATATGATAGGACACTAATTTTTCGTAAGACATAAGTAAGATACAATAGGAAGTGCTGTTTAAACAAGTTTTTTAAGATTTTTAACATTTATTGCCTCATAACGACACATAATTTCATGAAAATTAATACAATTACTGCTAATTATGCCTATTATAAGATTATTTAATTTAAAATCCGATATGAATATTCTACGACACTAATTTTTCACAAAATTCAAGTAAGATGCATTAAAAACAGCTGTTTAAACAAGTTAATTTAGTTTTTCAAAAATTATGGCAGCATAACTACACAGAATTTCTTATAAATTAATATAATTACTCCTAAATATGCCCATGGTGAGATTTTCTGATTAAAACACCGATATGAATGTTCTACAGTACTAATTTTGCTTAAAACGTAAGTAAGATGCATTAAAAACTGCAGTTTAAACAAGTTGTTTGATCAGTCCAAATTTTTTGGCCGCATAACTGCACATAATTTCGTATAAATTAATATAATTACCCCTAACTATGTTTTTTATAAGATTGTTTAATTAATACTGTGATATGAATATTCTACGATACTAATTTTTCACAAAACATAAGAAAGATGCATTAGAAACTGCTATTTTAAAAAGTTATTTGATTTCCCAACAGTTTTGCCCTCATAACTAGACATAATTTCGTGAAAATTAATATAACTATACCTAATTATGACTATTATAAGGTTTTCCAATTAAAACTTAGATATGAGTACTCTATAACGCTAATTTTGCAAAATCATAAGTAAGATGCATTAAAAAGTGCTGTTTTAACAAGTTGTTTGGCTTTATGAAAATTTTTGCCCGCATAACTGCACATTATTCCGTACAAATTAAAATAATTACTGCTTATTACGCCTATTATAAGGTTGTCCTCTTAAAACTTCGATATGAATATTCTATGATCCTAATTCCGCGCAAAACATTAGTAAGGTGCATTAAAAACTGCTGTTTAAACAAGTTCTTTGAGATTTTCATAATTTTTGGCCGCATCACTACATATCATTTCGTGCAAATTAATGTAATTACTCCTAATTACACATATTATAAAGTTCCCCAATTAAAACTTTGATACGAATATTCTATAACGCTAATATTGCGCAAAACATAAGTAAGATGCGTTAAAAACTGCTGGTTAAACAATTGGTTTGGCTTTACGAAAATTTTTGGCCGCATAACAACACATAATTTGGTGAAAACTAATATAATTACTCCTAATTATGTATATTATAAGATTGTTCAATTAACACTTCAAAATGAATATTTTAGGGCACTATTTTTCCCCAAAACATAAGTAAGATGTATTATAAACTGCTATTTAAAAAAGTAAAGTTTTTCAACATTTTTGGCCTCATAGCTACATATAATTTCGTAAAATTTAATATAATTACTCCTAATTATACCTATTAGAATATTAGCCAATTGAAAAGTCGATATGAACATTCTACGATACTAATTTTGCACAAGACATAAGTACGATGCATTAAAAATAGTTGTTTAAACAAATTGTTTGTGTTGTTCAAAATCTTTGGCCGCATAAGGACACATAATTTGATGAAAATTAATATAATTACTCCCAATTATGCCTAATATAAGATTGTCCGATTAACACTTCGATATGAATATTCTACGACACTAATTTTTCATAAAACATAAGTGAGATATATAAGAAACAACTGTTTAAACAAGTTGTTTAAGATTTTTAACATTCTTCGGCTCAAATCTACGCATAATTTCGTGAAAATTAATATAATAACTCCTAATTATACTATTATAAGATCATTCAATTAACACTTCGATATGAACATCGTACGACACAAATTTTGCACAAAACATAAATAAGATGCATTGAAAATAGTTCTTTAAACAAGTTGTTTGAGTTTTTAAACATTATTGGCCGCACAACTACATATAATTTTATGAAAATTAACATAATTACTATTAATTATGCCTACTATATGATTGTCCATTTAAAACTTAGATATGAATATTCTATGACGTTAATTTTGCATAAAATATAAGTATGATGCACTAGAAGTTGTTGTTTAAAAAGGTTGTTTAAGATTTTTACCATTTTTTGCATCAAAACATCGCGTAATTTCGAGAGAATTAATATAATTACCCCTAACTATGTCTACTATAAAATTGTTAAATTAACACCTCGATATGAATATGATAGGACACTAATTTTTCGTAAGACATAAGTAAGATACATTAGGAAGTGCTGTTTAAACAAGTTTTTTAAGATTTTTAACATTTATTGCCTCATAACGACACATAATTTCATGAAAATTAATACAATTACTGCTAATTATGCCTATTATAAGATTATTTAATTTAAAATCCGATATGAATATTCTACGACACTAATTTTTCACAAAATTCAAGTAAGATGCATTAAAAACAAATTGTTTAAACAAGTTAATTTAGTTTTTCAAAAAATTATGGCAAAGCATAACTACACAGAATTTCTTATAAATTAATATAATTACTCCTAAATATGCCCATGGTGAGATTTTCTGATTAAAACACCGATATGAATGTTCTACAAGTACTAATTTTGCTTAAAACGTAAGTAAGATGCATTAAAAACTGCAGTTTAAACAAGTTGTTTGATCAGTCCAAATTTTTTGGCCGCATAACGCACATAATTTCGTATAAATTAATATAATTACCCCTAACTATGTTTTTTATAAGATTTTTTAATTAATACTTTGTGATATGAATATTCTACGATACTAATTTTTCACAAAACATAAGAAAGATGCATTAGAACTGCTATTTTAAAAAGTTATTTGATTTCCCAACAGTTTTGCCCTCATAACTAGACATAATTTCGTGAAAATTAATATAACTATACCTAATTATGACTATTATAAAGTTTTCCAATTAAAACTTAGATATGAGTACTCTATAACGCTAATTTTGCAAAATCATAAGTAAGATGCATTAAAAAGTGCTGTTTTAACAAGTTGTTTGGCTTTATGAAAATTTTTGCCCGCATAACTGCACATTATTCCGTACAAATTAAAATAATTACTGCTTATTACGCCTATTATAAGGTTGTCCTCTTAAAACTTCGATATGAATATTCTATGATCCTAATTCCGCGCAAATCATTAGTAAGGTGCATTAAAAACTGCTGTTTAAACAAGTTCTTTGAGATTTTCATAATTTTTGGCCGCATCACTACATATCATTTCGTGCAAATTAATGTAATTACTCCTAATTACACATATTATAAAGTTCCCCAATTAAAACTTTGATACGAATATTCTATAACGCTAATATTGCGCAAAACATAAGTAAGATGCGTTAAAAACTGCTGGTTAAACAATTGGTTTGGCTTTACGAAAATTTTTGGCCGCATAACAACACATAATTTGGTGAAAACTAATATAATTACTCCTAATTATGTATATTATAAGATTGTTCAATTAACACTTCAAAATGAATATTTTAGGGCACTATTTTTCCCCAAAACATAAGTAAGATGTATTATAAACTGCTATTTAAAAAAGTAAAGTTTTTCAACATTTTTGGCCTCATAGCTACATATAATTTCGTAAAATTTAATATAATTACTCCTAATTATACCTATTAGAATATTAGCCAATTGAAAAGTCGATATGAACATTCTACGATACTAATTTTGCACAAGACATAAGTACGATGCATTAAAAATAGTTGTTTAAACAAATTGTTTGTGTTGTTCAAAATCTTTGGCCGCATAAGGACACATAATTTGATGAAAATTAATATAATTACTCCCAATTATGCCTAATATAAGATTGTCCGATTAACACTTCGATATGAATATTCTACGACACTAATTTTTCATAAAACATAAGTGAGATATATAAGAAACAACTGTTTAAACAAGTTGTTTAAGATTTTTAACATTCTTCGGCTCAAATCTACGCATAATTTCGTGAAAATTAATATAATAACTCCTAATTATACCTATTATAAGATCATTCAATTAACACTTCGATATGAACATCGTACGACACAAATTTTGCACAAAACATAAATAAGATGCATTGAAAATAGTTCTTTAAACAAGTTGTTTGAGTTTTTAAACATTATTGGCCGCACAACTACATATAATTTTATGAAAATTAACATAATTACTATTAATTATGCCTACTATATGATTGTCCATTTAAAACTTAGATATGAATATTCTATGACGTTAATTTTGCATAAAATATAAGTATGATGCACTAGATGTTGTTGTTTAAAAAGGTTGTTTAAGATTTTTACCATTTTTTGCATCAAAACATCGCGTAATTTCGAGAGAATTAATATAATTACCCCTAACTATGTCTACTATAAAATTGTTAAATTAACACCTCGATATGAATATGATAGGACACTAATTTTTTGTAAGACATAAGTAAGATACATTAGGAAGTGTTGTTTAAATAAGTTTTTTAAGATTTTTAACATTTATTGCTTCATAACGATAAATAATTTCATGAAAATTAATACAATTACTGCTAATTATGCCTATTATAAGATTATTTAATTTAAAATCCGATATGAATATTCTACGACACTAATTTTTCACAAAATTCAAGTAAGATGCATTAAAAACAATTGTTTAAACAAGTTAATTTAGTTTTTCAAAAAATTATGGCAAAGCATAACTACACGTAATTTCTTATAAATTAATATAATTACTCCTAAATATGCCCATGGTGAGATTTTCTGATTAAAACACCGATATGAATATTCTACAAGTACTAATTTTGCTTAAAACTTAAGTAAGATGCATTAAAAACTGCAGTTTAAACAAGTTGTTTGATCAGTCCAAATTTTTTGGCCGCATAACCGCACATAATTTCGTATAAATTAATATAATTACCCCTAACTATGTTTTTTATAAGATTGTTTAATTAATCTTTGTGATATGAATATTCTACGATACTAATTTTTCACAAAACATAAGAAAGATGCATTAGAAAACTGCTATTTTAAAAAGTTATTTGATTTCCCAACAGTTTTGCCCTCATAACTACACATAATTTCGTGAAAATTAATATAACTATACCTAATTATGTCTATTATAAAGTTTTCCAATTAAAACTTAGATATGAGTACTCTATAACGCTAATTTTGCAAAATCATAAGTAAGATGCATTAAAAAGTGTCTTTGTTTTAACAAGTTGTTTGGCTTTATGAAAATTTTTGCCCGCATATCGCACATTATTCCGTACAAATTAAAATAATTACTGCTTATTACGCCTATTATAAGGTTGTCCTCTTAAAACTTCGATATGAATATTCTATGATCCTAATTCCGCGCAAAACATTAGTAAGATGCATTAAAAACTGCATTGTTTAAACAAGTTCTTTGAGATTTTCATAATTTTTGGCCGCATCACTACATATCATTTCGTGCAAATTAATGTAATTACTCCTAATTACACATATTATAAAGTTCCCCAATTAAAACTTTGATACGAATATTCTATAACGCTAATATTGCGCAAAACATAAGTAAGATGCGTTAAAAAGCTTTGGTTAAACAAGTGGTTTGGCTTTACGAAAATTTTTGGCCGCATAACAACACATAATTTGGTGAAAATTAATATAATTACTCCTAATTATGTATATTATAAGATTGTTCAATTAACACTTCAAAATGAATATTTTAGAGCACTATTTTTCCCCAAAACATAAGTAAGATGTATTATAAACTGCTATTTAAAAAAGTAAAGTTTTTCAACATTTTTGGCCTCATAGCTACATATAATTTCATAAAATTTAATATAGTTACTCCTAATTATACCTATTAGAATATTAGCCAATTGAAACATCGATATGAACATTCTAAGATACTAATTTTGCACAAGACATAAGTACCATGCATTAAAAATAGTTATTTAAACAAATTGTTTGTTGTTCAAAATTTTTGGCCGCATAAGGACACATAATTTCGTGAAAATTAATATAATTACTCCCATTTATGCCTAATATAAGATCGTCTGATTAACACTTCGATATGAATATTCTACGACACTAATTTTTCATAAAACATAAGTTAGATATGTAAGAAACAACTGTTTAAATAAATTGTTTAAGATTTTTAACATTCTTCGACTCAAATGTACACATAATTTCATGAAAATTAATATAATAACTCCTAATTATACCTATTATAAGATCGTTCAATTAACACTTCGATATGAACATCGTACGACACAAATTTTGCACAAAACATAAATAAGATGCATTGAAAATAGTTCTTTAAACAAGTTGTTTGAGTTTTTAAACATTATTGGCCGCACAACTACATATAATTTTATGAAAATTAATATAATTACTATTAATTATGCCTACTATATGATTGTCCATTTAAAACTTTGATATGAATATTCTATGACGCTAATTTTGCATAAAATATAAGTATGATGCACTAGAAGCTGTTGTTTAAACAGGTTGTTTAAGATTTTTACCATTTTTTGCATCAAAACATCGCGTAATTTCGAGAGAATTAATATAATTACCCCTAACTATGTCTACTATAAAATTGTTAAATTAACACCTCGATATGAATATGATAGGACATTAATTTTTCGTAAGACATAAGTAAGATACATTAGAAAGTGCTGTTTAAACAAGTTTTTTAGATAATTTTTAACATTTATTGCCTCATAACGACACATAATTTCATGAAAATTAATACAATTACTGCTAATTATGCCTATTATAAGATTATTCAATTTAAAATCTGATATGAATATTCTACGACACTAATTTTTCACAAAACGCTAGTCACGAAGGCGGAATCGCGATTAGTAGGTACTTGCGCTGGCAGTCAGGTAGTCGTAGAGAAGCACGAAAGTGATCAGGCTCGATCTAGGGTTTCACCCTTTATTAGTGGGAGGGGAGATAATTTGGAGATAATTTGAAATGATTTGTTATAAAATTGCATTTCCTGTTTAACTAATTGACATTTCCTTAAATTTAACCTTTCATATAAAATTGCATTTCACAAAATGGCAAAATGGCTCCATTAATTTTCATTTTCATCAGCGACATCAGCTATCCATCTCAGCGCCAATTTTGATACGTGATTAACGGCTACTGATCGTGGAGCACACTTCGTGTGCTACACGTAGCACCGTAGATTTACTCTATATATAGAGAGAGTAAAAATACCGTGAACTTAACTCAAAAAGTATATCAAATCATTTCCAAATTTTAATTTATCATGTTCATTAAATTCTTTATGTGAAAATCTGATCGGACGCAAAAATTTGAAATATTTTGAGTTTTATAAGTCATGTTTTTAATTTTTAAAAATTAACTCTAAAAATAATAATAAAATATTTAATCTTTGAGCATCATTTTTAAAAACTAAAAACGGTGACCTAAAAATCTCAAAACACTCTAAATTTTTGCATCTCACAAGATTTTCATATAAAAAATTTAATGAGCATAATAAATTAAAATTTGGAGATAATTTGATATATTTTTTGAGTTAAGAAGGTCTCCGTGAGCTTAAGCTCACGGTATCTTTACTCTATATATATATATATATATATATATATATATATATATATATATATATATATGAGTTAGACTATTGTGAAAACGTTTGCATTTTGAGCATAAGTGCATATGACTCAAATTTTATCGTAACACGTCCGAAATTCAAAATTATCATTCTCATTAAAATCTTGAAAATCAGAACTAAAATAATAATAAAATATTGAATTGTTGTTGCTGATTTTCAAAAATCCAAAATAAATACTTAGAAAACTAAAAATACCGTAAATTTTTGTATCCCCCAATATTTGATATGAAAAATTTAATAAGAATGATAATTTTGAATTTCGGACGTGTTACGATAAAATTTGAGCCGTATGCACTTTGGCTCGAAATACAAACATTTTCACAATAGTCTAACTCTATATATATAGAGAGAGAGTAAATATACCGTGAGATTAACTCAAAATTATATCAAATTATCTCCAAATTTTAATTTTTCACTCTCATTAAATTTTTCATATTGAAATCTTATGGGGTACAAAATTTTAGGATGTTTTGAATTTTCTTTGTCGCTCTTTTCAATTTTTGAAAATAATGTACAAACATTAAATATTTTATTATTATTTTTAGAGCCGATTTTCAAAAATTAAAAAGAGTGACTTAGAAAACTCGAAATATTTCAATGAGAGTGAAAAATTTTAATTTAGAGATGATTTAATATACTTTTTGAGTTAAATCTCACGTATATATATATATATATATATATATATATATATTAGTTTGCACATTTTTCTTCTTCCATTTTATTCAGTTAGCTTTTTCTCAGCATGTGCAAGATCTTTTTCATTTTATATTTTGGTGCACGAAGGGACGCAGGAAACTTCTCTATACGTTGATTCGAATTCTTTCTAGAGCTTAGGAAAATACCTAATACTATAATAAGCAAGTTTGAATAATCTAGTAATCGACTAGGCTCTGGCTCTCTCCATATAAAATTAAGTGCCTTACACATTACGCTGGTTATACAAGTATTTCCATGTTGGTTTCTACACTCCACTCAAGTATTATCTCATTTGTTCTTTCCTTGATTTATCTTAATCCCACGAAACATTTTAAAATAATAATTATTCTAGGAGGAGATGCCTAAAGAATAAAGAGAACCTTGCTCAAATAGCAACCACCCACCCGTCTCTAGTGTTTCTCATTCACCAGCACTGAATCAGTACGAAATTGCTCCATTAGTGGGGTAATTAGTGCAGTACTGGAATCAATGCGAAGATCGAGGCACATGTTATTCGCTTTTGTTATTTTAACAGGAGTTGATAGTTGATAGTTGATACCACAATATTATTATTATTATTAAACCGTAAAATTTAATTAAGTGATAATAATAATTAGAAGAGGAATTAAAATAATTTAACCCGATTATCTAATAACACACAACAATGACTTTAAAAGTGTATATATATATATATATATAAATCTTCCGTGAACCTAACTCAAAAAATAAATGTCTGATTAAAGCTAAGATTTTAGAATAATAAATCCAATATTGATTAACAATGAAATCATATTACTTAACAAATAATATTATACGTGCAATTATAAGTAAATAAAACCATTATACATGTGTTGATTATGATTTAATAAAACCATTATGAAATCAAGCTTGTACTAAGAGTTTTTTATATATATAAGACTTAAATTTATAGATGGATTGAACAAATAAATAACTTAAGGTCGGTTTAAAAAAACCATAAATTGTTAGAACTAAGGATAATGAAATTAAATAAATAATAAACCAAATTAAGCATTTGTCACATAATTTACTCCAATCCATGCCACAAAAAATCCCCTTTCTTTTTCTGTCTCTCTCTCTCCGCCTACATTAACC
>JAZBJN010000031.1:0-20000 GCA_037127355.1 Schoenoplectus tabernaemontani
CAACTATTTTTAATGCATCGTACTTATGTCTTGTGCAAAATTAGTATCGTAGAATGTTCATATCGATGTTTCAATTGGCTAATATTCTAATAGGTATAATTAGGAGTAATTATATTAAATTTTACGAAATTATATGTAGCTATGAGGCCAAAAATGTTGAAAAAACTTGACTTTTTTAATTAGCAGTTTATAATACATCTTACTTTTGTTTTGGGGAAAAATAGTGCCATAAAATATTCATTTTGAAGTGTTAATTGAACAATCTTATAATATACATAATTAGGAGGTATTATATTAATTTTCACGAAATTATGTGTTGTTATGCGGCCGAAAATTTTCGTAAAGCCAAACCACTTGTTTAACCCAGCAGTTTTTAACGCATCTTACTTATGTTTTGTGCAATATTAGCGTCATAGAATATTCGTATCAATGTTTTAACTGGGGAACTTTATAATATGTGTAATTAGGAGTAATTATATTAATTTGCACGAAATTATATGTAGTGATGCGGCCAAAAATTATGAAAATCTCAAAGAACTTGTTTAAACAGCAGTTTTTAATGCATCTTACTAATGTTTTGCGCGGAATTAGGATCGTAGAATATTCATATCGAAGTTTTAAGAGGACAATCTTATAATAGGCGTAATCAGCAGTAATTATTTTAATTTGTACGGAATAATGTGCAGCTACGCGGGCAAAAATTTTCATAAAGCCAAACAACTTGTTAAAACAGCACTTTTTAATGCATCATACTTATGTTTTGTGCAACATTAGCGTTATAGAGTACTCATATCAAAGTTTTAATTGGAAAACTTTATAATAGTCATAATTAGGTATAGTCATATTAATTTTCACGAAATTATGTGTAGTTATGAGGGCAAAACTGTTGAGAAATCAAATAACTCTTTTAAATAGCAGTTTCTAATGCATCTTTCTTATGTTTTGTCAAAAATTAGTATCGTAGAATATTCATATCACAGTATTAATTGAAAAATCTTATAAAAAACATAGTTAGGGGTAATTATATTAATTTATACGAAATTATGTGCAGTTATGCGGCCAAACAATTTGGACTGATCAAACAACTTGTTTAAACTGCAGTTTTTAATGCATCTTACTTATGTTTTAAGCAAAATAGTGCTGTAGAATATTCATATCGGTGTTTTAATCAGAAAATCTCACCATGGGCATATTTAGGAGTAATTATATTAATTTATAAGAAATTCTGTGTAGTTATGCTGCCATAATTTTTGAAAAACTATATTAACTTGTTTAAACAGCTGTTTTTAATGCATCTTATTTGAATTTTGTGAAAAGTTAGTGTCGTAGAATATTCATATCGGATTTTAAATTGAATAATCTTATAATAGGCATAATTAGCAGTAATTGTATTAATTTTCATGAAATTATGTGTCGTTATGAGGCAATGAATGTTAAAAATCTTAAAAAACTTGTTTAAACAGCACTTTCTAATGTATCTTACTTATGTCTTACGAAAAATTAGTGTCCTATCATATTCATATCGAGGTGTTAATTTCACAATTTTATAGTAGACATAGTTAGGGGTAATTATATTAATTCTCACGAAATTACGCGATGTTTTGATGCAAAAAAATGTCAAAAATATTAAACAACAGCTTCTAGTGCATCATACTTATATTTTATGCAAAATTAGCGTCATAGAATATTCATATCTAAGTTTTAAATGGACAATCGTATAGTAGGCATAATTAATAGTAATTATTTTAATTTTCATAAAATTATATGTAGTTGTGCGGCCAATAATGTTTAAAAACTCAAACAACTTGTTTAAAGAACTGTTTTCAATGCATCTTATTTATGTTTTGTGCAAAATTTGTGTCGTACGATGTTCATATCGAAGTGTTAATTGAATGATCTTATAATAGGTATAATTAGGAGTTATTATATTAATTTTCACGAAATTATGCGTAGATTTGAGTCGAAGAATGTTAAAAATCTTAAACAACTTGTTTAAACAGTTGTTTCTTATATATCTCACTTATGTTTTATGAAAAATTAGTGTCGTAGAATATTCATATCGAAGTGTTAATCGGACAATCTTATATTAGGCATAATTGGGAGTAATTATATTAATTTTCATGAAATTATGTGTCCTTATGCGGCCAAAGATTTTGAACAACGCAAACAATTTGTTTAAACAACTATTTTTAATGCATCGTACTTATGTCTTGTGCAAAATTAGTATCGTAGAATGTTCATATCGATGTTTCAATTGGCTAATATTCTAATAGGTATAATTAGGAGTAATTATATTAAATTTTACGAAATTATATGTAGCTATGAGGCCAAAAATGTTGAAAAAACTTGACTTTTTTAATTAGCAGTTTATAATACATCTTACTTTTGTTTTGGGGAAAAATAGTGCCATAAAATATTCATTTTGAAGTGTTAATTGAACAATCTTATAATATACATAATTAGGAGGTATTATATTAATTTTCACGAAATTATGTGTTGTTATGCGGCCGAAAATTTTCGTAAAGCCAAACCACTTGTTTAACCAGCAGTTTTTAACGCATCTTACTTATGTTTTGTGCAATATTAGCGTCATAGAATATTCGTATCAATGTTTTAACTGGGGAACTTTATAATATGTGTAATTAGGAGTAATTATATTAATTTGCACGAAATTATATGTAGTGATGCGGCCAAAAATTATGAAAATCTCAAAGAACTTGTTTAAACAGCAGTTTTTAATGCATCTTACTAATGTTTTGCGCGGAATTAGGATCGTAGAATATTCATATCGAAGTTTTAAGAGGACAATCTTATAATAGGCGTAATCAGCAGTAATTATTTTAATTTGTACGGAATAATGTGCAGCTACGCGGGCAAAAATTTTCATAAAGCCAAACAACTTGTTAAAACAGCACTTTTTAATGCATCATACTTATGTTTTGTGCAACATTAGCGTTATAGAGTACTCATATCAAAGTTTTAATTGGAAAACTTTATAATAGTCATAATTAGGTATAGTCATATTAATTTTCACGAAATTATGTGTAGTTATGAGGGCAAAACTGTTGAGAAATCAAATAACTCTTTTAAATAGCAGTTTCTAATGCATCTTTCTTATGTTTTGTCAAAAATTAGTATCGTAGAATATTCATATCACAGTATTAATTGAAAAATCTTATAAAAAACATAGTTAGGGGTAATTATATTAATTTATACGAAATTATGTGCAGTTATGCGGCCAAACAATTTGGACTGATCAAACAACTTGTTTAAACTGCAGTTTTTAATGCATCTTACTTATGTTTTAAGCAAAAATAGTGCTGTAGAATATTCATATCGGTGTTTTAATCAGAAAATCTCACCATGGGCATATTTAGGAGTAATTATATTAATTTATAAGAAATTCTGTGTAGTTATGCTGCCATAATTTTTGAAAAACTATATTAACTTGTTTAAACAGCTGTTTTTAATGCATCTTATTTGAATTTTGTGAAAAGTTAGTGTCGTAGAATATTCATATCGGATTTTAAATTGAATAATCTTATAATAGGCATAATTAGCAGTAATTGTATTAATTTTCATGAAATTATGTGTCGTTATGAGGCAATGAATGTTAAAAATCTTAAAAAACTTGTTTAAACAGCACTTTCTAATGTATCTTACTTATGTCTTACGAAAAATTAGTGTCCTATCATATTCATATCGAGGTGTTAATTTCACAATTTTATAGTAGACATAGTTAGGGGTAATTATATTAATTCTCACGAAATTACGCGATGTTTTGATGCAAAAAAATGTCAAAAATATTAAACAACAGCTTCTAGTGCATCATACTTATATTTTATGCAAAATTAGCGTCATAGAATATTCATATCTAAGTTTTAAATGGACAATCGTATAGTAGGCATAATTAATAGTAATTATTTTAATTTTCATAAAATTATATGTAGTTGTGCGGCCAATAATGTTTAAAAACTCAAACAACTTGTTTAAAGAACTGTTTTCAATGCATCTTATTTATGTTTTGTGCAAAATTTGTGTCGTACGATGTTCATATCGAAGTGTTAATTGAATGATCTTATAATAGGTATAATTAGGAGTTATTATATTAATTTTCACGAAATTATGCGTAGATTTGAGTCGAAGAATGTTAAAAATCTTAAACAACTTGTTTAAACAGTTGTTTCTTATATATCTCACTTATGTTTTATGAAAAATTAGTGTCGTAGAATATTCATATCGAAGTGTTAATCGGACAATCTTATATTAGGCATAATTGGGAGTAATTATATTAATTTTCATGAAATTATGTGTCCTTATGCGGCCAAAGATTTTGAACAACACAAACAATTTGTTTAAACAACTATTTTTAATGCATCGTACTTATGTCTTGTGCAAAATTAGTATCGTAGAATGTTCATATCGATGTTTCAATTGGCTAATATTCTAATAGGTATAATTAGGAGTAATTATATTAAATTTTACGAAATTATATGTAGCTATGAGGCCAAAAATGTTGAAAAAAATTAACTTTTTTAATTAGCAGTTTATAATACATCTTACTTATGTTTTGGGGAAAAATAGTGCCATAAAATATTCATTTTGAAGTGTTAATTGAACAATCTTATAATATACATAATTAGGAGTAATTATATTAATTTTCACCAAATTATGTGTTGTTATGCGGCCAAAAATTTTCGTAAAGCCAAACCACTTGTTTAACCAGCAGTTTTTAACGCATCTTACTTATGTTTTGTGCAATATTAGCGTTATAGAATATTCGTATCAAAGTTTTAATTGGGGAACTTTATAATATGTGTAATTAGGAGTAATTATATTAATTTGCACGAAATTATATGTAGTGATGCGGCCAAAAATTATGAAAATCTCAAAGAACTTGTTTAAACAGCAGTTTTTAATGCATCTTACTAATGTTTTGCGCGGAATTAGGATCGTAGAATATTCATATCGAAGTTTTAAGAGGACAATCTTATAATAGGCGTAATCAGCAGTAATTATTTTAATTTGTACGGAATAATGTGCAGTTATGCGGGCAAAAATTTTCATAAAGCCAAACAACTTGTTAAAACAGCACTTTTTAATGCATCTTACTTATGTTTTGTGCAAAATTAGCGTTATAGAGTACTCATATCAAAGTTTTAATTGGAAAACTTTATAATAGTCATAATTAGGTATAGTTATATTAATTTTCACGAAATTATGTGTAGTTATGAGGGCAAAACTGTTGAGAAATCAAATAACTTTTTAAATAGCAGTTTCTAATGCATCTTTCTTATGTTTTGTGAAAAATTAGTATCGTAGAATATTCATATCACAGTATTAATTGAAAAATCTTATAAAAAAAAAACATAGTTAGGGGTAATTATATTAATTTATACGAAATTATGTGCAGTTATGCGGCCAAAAATTTGGACTGATCAAACAACTTGTTTAAACTGCAGTTTTTAATGCATCTTACTTATGTTTTAAGCAAAATTAGTGCTGTAGAATATTCATATCGGTGTTTTAATCAGAAAATCTCACCATGGGCATATTTAGGAGTAATTATATTAATTTATAAGTAATTCTGTGTAGTTATGCTGCCATAATTTTTGAAAAACTAAATTAACTTGTTTAAACAGCTGTTTTTAATGCATCTTACTTGAATTTTGTGAAAAATTAGTGTCGTAGAATATTCATATCGGATTTTAAATTGAATAATCTTATAATAGGCATAATTAGCAGTAATTGTATTAATTTTCATGAAATTATGTGTCGTTATGAGGCAATAAATGTTAAAAATCTTAAAAAACTTGTTTAAACAGCACTTTCTAATGTATCTTACTTATGTCTTACGAAAAATTAGTGTCCTATCATATTCATATCGAGGTGTTAATTTAACAATTTTATAGTAGACATAGTTAGGGGTAATTATATTAATTCTCACGAAATTACGCGATGTTTTGATGCAAAAAATGTTAAAAATCTTAAACAACCTGTTTCAACAACAGCTTCTAGTGCATCATACTTATATTTTATGCAAAATTAGCGTCATAGAATATTCATATCTAAGTTTTAAATGGACAATCATATAGTAGGCATAATTAATAGTAATTATATTAATTTTCATAAAATTATATGTAGTTGTGCGGCCAATAATGTTTAAAAACTCAAACAACTTGTTTAAAGAACTGTTTTCAATGCATCTTATTTATGTTTTGTGCAAAATTTGTGTCGTACGATGTTCATATCGAAGTGTTAATTGAATGATCTTATAATAGGTATAATTAGGAGTTATTATATTAATTTTCACGAAATTATGCGTAGATTTGAGTCGAAGAATGTTAAAAATCTTAAACAACTTGTTTAAACAGTTGTTTCTTATATATCTCACTTATGTTTTATGAAAAATTAGTGTCGTAGAATATTCATATCGAAGTGTTAATCGGACAATCTTATATTAGGCATAATTGGGAGTAATTATATTAATTTTCATGAAATTATGTGTCCTTATGCGGCCAAAGATTTTGAACAACACAAACAATTTGTTTAAACAACTATTTTTAATGCATCGTACTTATGTCTTGTGCAAAATTAGTATCGTAGAATGTTCATATCGATGTTTCAATTGGCTAATATTCTAATAGGTATAATTAGGAGTAATTATATTAAATTTTACGAAATTATATGTAGCTATGAGGCCAAAAATGTTGAAAAACTTTGACTTTTTTAAATAGCAGTTTATAATACATCTTACTTATGTTTTGGGGAAAAATAGTGCCCTAAAATATTCATTTTGAAGTGTTAATTGAACAATCTTATAATATACATAATTAGGAGTAATTATATTAATTTTCACCAAATTATGTGTTGTTATGCGGCCAAAAATTTTCGTAAAGCCAAACCACTTGTTTAACCAGCAGTTTTTAACGCATCTTACTTATGTTTTGTGCAATATTAGCGTTATAGAATATTCGTATCAAAGTTTTAATTGGGGAACTTTATAATATGTGTAATTAGGAGTAATTATATTAATTTGCACGAAATTATATGTAGTGATGCGGCCAAAAATTATGAAAATCTCAAAGAACTTGTTTAAACAGCAGTTTTTAATGCATCTTACTAATGTTTTGCGCGGAATTAGGATCGTAGAATATTCATATCGAAGTTTTAAGAGGACAATCTTATAATAGGCGTAATAAGCAGTAATTATTTTAATTTGTACGGAATAATGTGCAGTTATGCGGGCAAAAATTTTCATAAAGCCAAACAACTTGTTAAAACAGCACTTTTTAATGCATCTTACTTATGTTTTGTGCAAAATTAGCGTTATAGAGTACTCATATCAAAGTTTTAATTGGAAAACTTTATAATAGTCATAATTAGGTATAGTTATATTAATTTTCACGAAATTATGTGTAGTTATGAGGGCAAAACTGTTGAGAAATCAAATAACTTTTTAAATAGCAGTTTCTAATGCATCTTTCTTATGTTTTGTGAAAAATTAGTATCGTAGAATATTCATATCACAGTATTAATTGAAAAATCTTATAAAAAACATAGTTAGGGGTAATTATATTAATTTATACGAAATTATGTGCAGTTATGCGGCCAAAAATTTGGACTGATCAAACAACTTGTTTAAACTGCAGTTTTTAATGCATCTTACTTATGTTTTAAGCAAAATTAGTGCTGTAGAATATTCATATCGGTGTTTTAATCAGAAAATCTCACCATGGGCATATTTAGGAGTAATTATATTAATTTATAAGTAATTCTGTGTAGTTATGCTGCCATAATTTTTGAAAAACTAAATTAACTTGTTTAAACAGCTGTTTTTAATGCATCTTACTTGAATTTTGTGAAAAATTAGTGTCGTAGAATATTCATATCGGATGTTAAATTGAATAATCTTATAATAGGCATAATTAGCAGTAATTGTATTAATTTTCATGAAATTATGTGTCGTTATGAGGCAATAAATGTTAAAAATCTTAAAAAACTTGTTTAAACAGCACTTTCTAATGTATCTTACTTATGTCTTACGAAAAATTAGTGTCCTATCATATTCATATCGAGGTGTTAATTTAACAATTTTATAGTAGACATAGTTAGGGGTAATTATATTAATTCTCACGAAATTACGCGATGTTTTGATGCAAAAAATGTAAAAATCTTAAACAACCTTTTTAAACAACAGCTTCTAGTGCATCATACTTATATTTTATGCAAAATTAGCGTCATAGAATATTCATATCTAAGTTTTAAATGGACAATCATATAGTAGGCATAATTAATAGTAATTATTTTAATTTTCATAAAATTATATGTAGTTGTGCGGCCAATAATGTTTAAAAACTCAAACAACTTGTTTAAAGAACTGTTTTCAATGCATCTTATTTATGTTTTGTGCAAAATTTGTGTCGTACGATGTTCATATCGAAGTGTTAATTGAATGATCTTATAATAGGTATAATTAGGAGTTATTATATTAATTTTCACGAAATTATGCGTAGATTTGAGTCGAAGAATGTTAAAAATCTTAAACAACTTGTTTAAACAGTTGTTTCTTATATATCTCACTTATGTTTTATGAAAAATTAGTGTCGTAGAATATTCATATCGAAGTGTTAATCGGACAATCTTATATTAGGCATAATTGGGAGTAATTATATTAATTTTCATGAAATTATGTGTCCTTATGCGGCCAAAGATTTTGAACAACACAAACAATTTGTTTAAACAACTATTTTTAATGCATCGTACTTATGTCTTGTGCAAAATTAGTATCGTAGAATGTTCATATCGATGTTTCAATTGGCTAATATTCTAATAGGTATAATTAGGAGTAATTATATTAAATTTTACGAAATTATATGTAGCTATGAGGCCAAAAATGTTGAAAAACTTTACTTTTTTAAATAGCAGTTTATAATACATCTTACTTATGTTTTGGGGAAAAATAGTGCCCTAAAATATTCATTTTGAAGTGTTAATTGAACAATCTTATAATATACATAATTAGGAGTAATTATATTAATTTTCACCAAATTATGTGTTGTTATGCGGCCAAAAATTTTCGTAAAGCCAAACCACTTGTTTAACCAGCAGTTTTTAACGCATCTTACTTATGTTTTGTGCAATATTAGCGTTATAGAATATTCGTATCAAAGTTTTAATTGGGGAACTTTATAATATGTGTAATTAGGAGTAATTATATTAATTTGCACGAAATTATATGTAGTGATGCGGCCAAAAATTATGAAAATCTCAAAGAACTTGTTTAAACAGCAGTTTTTAATGCATCTTACTAATGTTTTGCGCGGAATTAGGATCGTAGAATATTCATATCGAAGTTTTAAGAGGACAATCTTATAATAGGCGTAATCAGCAGTAATTATTTTAATTTGTACGGAATAATGTGCAGTTATGCGGGCAAAAATTTTCATAAAGCCAAACAACTTGTTAAAACAGCACTTTTTAATGCATCTTACTTATGTTTTGTGCAAAATTAGCGTTATAGAGTACTCATATCTAAGTTTTAATTGGAAAACTTTATAATAGTCATAATTAGGTATAGTTATATTAATTTTCACGAAATTATGTGTAGTTATGAGGGCAAAACTGTTGAGAAATCAAATAACTTTTTAAATAGCAGTTTCTAATGCATCTTTCTTATGTTTTGTGAAAAATTAGTATCGTAGAATATTCATATCACAGTATTAATTGAAAAATCTTATAAAAAACATAGTTAGGGGTAATTATATTAATTTATACGAAATTATGTGCAGTTATGCGGCCAAAAATTTGGACTGATCAAACAACTTGTTTAAACTGCAGTTTTTAATGCATCTTACTTATGTTTTAAGCAAAATTAGTGCTGTAGAATATTCATATCGGTGTTTTAATCAGAAAATCTCACCATGGGCATATTTAGGAGTAATTATATTAATTTATAAGAAATTCTGTGTAGTTATGCTGCCATAATTTTTGAAAAACTAAATTAACTTGTTTAAACAGCTGTTTTTAATGCATCTTACTTGAATTTTGTGAAAATTAGTGTCGTAGAATATTCATATCGGATTTTAAATTGAATAATCTTATAATAGGCATAATTAGCAGTAATTGTATTAATTTTCATGAAATTATGTGTCGTTATGAGGCAATAAATGTTAAAAATCTTAAAAAACTTGTTTAAACAGCACTTTCTAATGTATCTTACTTATGTCTTACGAAAAATTAGTGTCCTATCATATTCATATCGAGGTGTTAATTTAACAATTTTATAGTAGACATAGTTAGGGGTAATTATATTAATTCTCACGAAATTACGCGATGTTTTGATGCAAAAAATGTAAAAATCTTAAACAACCTTTTTAAACAACAACTTCTAGTGCATCATACTTATATTTTATGCAAAATTAGCGTCATAGAATATTCATATCTAAGTTTTAAATGGACAATCATATAGTAGGCATAATTAATAGTAATTATAATAATTTTCATAAAATTATATGTAGTTGTGCGGCCAATAATGTTTAAAAACTCAAACAACTTGTTTAAAGAACTATTTTCAATGCATCTTATTTATGTTTTGTGCAAAATTTGTGTCGTACGATGTTCATATCGAAGTGTTAATTGAATGATCTTATAATAGGTATAATTAGGAGTTATTATATTAATTTTCACGAAATTATGCGTAGATTTGAGTCGAAGAATGTTAAAAATCTTAAACAACTTGTTTAAACAGTTGTTTCTTATATATCTCACTTATGTTTTATGAAAAATTAGTGTCGTAGAATATTCATATCGAAGTGTTAATCGGACAATCTTATATTAGGCATAATTGGGAGTAATTATATTAATTTTCATGAAATTATGTGTCCTTATGCGGCCAAAGATTTTGAACAACACAAACAATTTGTTTAAACAACTATTTTTAATGCATCGTACTTATGTCTTGTGCAAAATTAGTATCGTAGAATGTTCATATCGATGTTTCAATTGGCTAATATTCTAATAGGTATAATTAGGAGTAATTATATTAAATTTTACGAAATTATATGTAGCTATGAGGCCAAAAATGTTGAAAAACTTTACTTTTTTAAATAGCAGTTTATAATACATCTTACTTATGTTTTGGGGAAAAATAGTGCCCTAAAATATTCATTTTGAAGTGTTAATTGAACAATCTTATAATATACATAATTAGGAGTAATTATATTAATTTTCACCAAATTATGTGTTGTTATGCGGCCAAAAATTTTCGTAAAGCCAAACCACTTGTTTAACCAGCAGTTTTTAACGCATCTTACTTATGTTTTGTGCAATATTAGCGTTATAGAATATTCGTATCAAAGTTTTAATTGGGGAACTTTATAATATGTGTAATTAGGAGTAATTATATTAATTTGCACGAAATTATATGTAGTGATGCGGCCAAAAATTATGAAAATCTCAAAGAACTTGTTTAAACAGCAGTTTTTAATGCATCTTACTAATGTTTTGCGCGGAATTAGGATCGTAGAATATTCATATCGAAGTTTTAAGAGGACAATCTTATAATAGGCGTAATAAGCAGTAATTATTTTAATTTGTACGGAATAATGTGCAGTTATGCGGGCAAAAATTTTCATAAAGCCAAACAACTTGTTAAAACAGCACTTTTTAATGCATCTTACTTATGTTTTGTGCAAAATTAGCGTTATAGAGTACTCATATCTAAGTTTTAATTGGAAAACTTTATAATAGTCATAATTAGGTATAGTTATATTAATTTTCACGAAATTATGTGTAGTTATGAGGGCAAAACTGTTGAGAAATCAAATAACTTTTTAAATAGCAGTTTCTAATGCATCTTTCTTATGTTTTGTGAAAAATTAGTATCGTAGAATATTCATATCACAGTATTAATTAAAAAATCTTATAAAAAACATAGTTAGGGGTAATTATATTAATTTATACGAAATTATGTGCAGTTATGCGGCCAAAAATTTGGACTGATCAAACAACTTGTTTAAACTGCAGTTTTTAATGCATCTTACTTATGTTTTAAGCAAAATTAGTGCTGTAGAATATTCATATCGGTGTTTTAATCAGAAAATCTCACCATGGGCATATTTAGGAGTAATTATATTAATTTATAAGAAATTCTGTGTAGTTATGCTGCCATAATTTTTGAAAAACTAAATTAACTTGTTTAAACAGCTGTTTTTAATGCATCTTACTTGAATTTTGTGAAAAATTAGTGTCGTAGAATATTCATATCGGATGTTAAATTGAATAATCTTATAATAGGCATAATTAGCAGTAATTGTATTAATTTTCATGAAATTATGTGTCGTTATGAGGCAATAAATGTTAAAAATCTTAAAAAACTTGTTTAAACAGCACTTTCTAATGTATCTTACTTATGTCTTACGAAAAATTAGTGTCCTATCATATTCATATCGAGGTGTTAATTTAACAATTTTATAGTAGACATAGTTAGGGGTAATTATATTAATTCTCACGAAATTACGCGATGTTTTGATGCAAAAAATGGTAAAAATCTTAAACAACCTTTTTAAACAACAACTTCTAGTGCATCATACTTATATTTTATGCAAAATTAAGCGTCATAGAATATTCATATCTAAGTTTTAAATGGACAATCATATAGTAGGCATAATTAATAGTAATTATGTTAATTTTCATAAAATTATATGTAGTTGTGCGGCCAATAATGTTTAAAAACTCAAACAACTTGTTTAAAGAACTATTTTCAATGCATCTTATTTATGTTTTGTGCAAAATTTGTGTCGTACGATGTTCATATCGAAGTGTTAATTGAATGATCTTATAATAGGTATAATTAGGAGTTATTATATTAATTTTCACGAAATTATGCGTAGATTTGAGTCGAAGAATGTTAAAAATCTTAAACAACTTGTTTAAACAGTTGTTTCTTATATATCTCACTTATGTTTTATGAAAAATTAGTGTCGTAGAATATTCATATCGAAGTGTTAATCGGACAATCTTATATTAGGCATAATTGGGAGTAATTATATTAATTTTCATCAAATTATGTGTCCTTATGCGGCCAAAGATTTTGAACAACACAAATAATTTATTTAAACAACTAGTTTTAATGCATCGTACTTATTTCTTGTGCAAAATTAGTATCGTAGAATGTTCATATCGATGTTTCAATTGGCTAATATTCTAATAGGTATAATTAGGAGTAATTATATTAAATTTTACGAAATTATATGTAGCTATGAGGCCAAAAATGTTGAAAAACTTACTTTTTTAATTAGCAGTTTATAATACATCTTACTTATGTTTTGGGGAAATACAGTGCTATAAAATATTCATGTTGAAGTGTTAATTGAACAATCTTATAATATACATAATTAGGAGTAATTATATTAATTTTCACCAAATTATGTGTTGTTATGGGGCCAAAAATTTTCGTAAAGCCAAACCAGTTGTTTAACCAGCAGTTTTTAACGCATCTTACTTATGTTTTGCGCAATATTAGCGTTATAGAATATTCGTATCAAAGTTTTAATTGGGGAACTTTATAATATGTGTAATTAGGAGTAATTATATTAATTTGTACGAAATGATATGTAGTGATGCGGCCAAAAATTATGAAAATCTCAAAGAACTTGTTTAAACAGCAGTTTTTAATGCATCTTACTAATGTTTTGCGCGGAATTAGGATCATAGAATATTCATATCGAAGTTTTAAGAGGACAACCTTATAATAGGCGTAATAAGCAGTAATTATTTTAATTTGTACGGAATAATGTGCAGTTATGCGGGCAAAAATTTTCATAAAGCCAAACAACTTGTTAAAACAGCACTTTTTAATGCATCTTACTTATGATTTTGCAAAATTAGCGTTATAGAGTACTCATATCTAAGTTTTAATTGGAAAACTTTATAATAGTCATAATTAGGTATAGTTATATTAATTTTCACGAAATTATGTCTAGTTATGAGGGCAAAACTGTTGGGAAATCAAATAACTTTTTAAAATAGCAGTTTCTAATGCATCTTTCTTATGTTTTGTGAAAAATTAGTATCGTAGAATATTCATATCACAGTATTAATTAAAAATCTTATAAAAAACATAGTTAGGGGTAATTATATTAATTTATACGAAATTATGTGCAGTTATGCGGCCAAAAAATTTGGACTGATCAAACAACTTGTTTAAACTGCAGTTTTTAATGCATCTTACTTACGTTTTAAGCAAAATTAGTACTGTAGAACATTCATATCGGTGTTTTAATCAGAAAATCTCACCATGGGCATATTTAGGAGTAATTATATTAATTTATAAGAAATTCTGTGTAGTTATGCTGCCATAATTTTTTTGAAAAACTAAATTAACTTGTTTAAACAGCTGTTTTTAATGCATCTTACTTGAATTTTGTGAAAAATTAGTGTCGTAGAATATTCATATCGGATTTTAAATTAAATAATCTTATAATAGGCATAATTAGCAGTAATTGTATTAATTTTCATGAAATTATGTGTCGTTATGAGGCAATAAATGTTAAAAATCTTAAAAAACTTGTTTAAACAGCACTTTCTAATGTATCTTACTTATGTCTTACGAAAAATTAGTGTCCTATCATATTCATATCGAGGTGTTAATTTAACAATTTTATAGTAGACATAGTTAGGGGTAATTATATTAATTCTCTCGAAATTACGCGATGTTTTGATGCAAAAAATGGTAAAAATCTTAAACAACCTTTTTAAACAACAACTTCTAGTGCATCATACTTATATTTTATGCAAAATTAACGTCATAGAATATTCATATCTAAGTTTTAAATGGACAATCATATGGTAGGCATAATTAATAGTAATTATGTTAATTTTCATAAAATTATATGTAGTTGTGCGGCCAATAATGTTTAAAAACTCAAACAACTTGTTTAAAGAACTATTTTCAATGCATCTTATTTATGTTTTGTGCAAAATTTGTGTCGTACGATGTTCATATCGAAGTGTTAATTGAATGATCTTATAATAGGTATAATTAGGAGTTATTATATTAATTTTCACGAAATTATGCGTAGATTTGAGCCGAAGAATGTTAAAAATCTTAAACAACTTGTTTAAACAGTTGTTTCTTATATATCTCACTTATGTTTTATGAAAAATTAGTGTCGTAGAATATTCATATCGAAGTGTTAATCGGACAATCTTATATTAGGCATAATTGGGAGTAATTATATTAATTTTCATCAAATTATGTGTCCTTATGCGGCCAAAGATTTTGAACAACACAAACAATTTGTTTAAACAACTATTTTTAATGCATCGTACTTATGTCTTGTGCAAAATTAGTATCGTAGAATGTTCATATCGACTTTTCAATTGGCTAATATTCTAATAGGTATAATTAGGAGTAATTATATTAAATTTTACGAAATTATATGTAGCTATGAGGCCAAAAATGTTGAAAAACTTTACTTTTTTAAATAGCAGTTTATAATACATCTTACTTATGTTTTGGGGAAAAATAGTGCCCTAAAATATTCATTTTGAAGTGTTAATTGAACAATCTTATAATATACATAATTAGGAGTAATTATATTAGTTTTCACCAAATTATGTGTTGTTATGCGGCCAAAAATTTTCGTAAAGCCAAACCAATTGTTTAACCAGCAGTTTTTAACGCATCTTACTTATGTTTTGTGCAATATTAGCGTTATAGAATATTCGTATCAAAGTTTTAATTGGGGAACTTTATAATATGTGTAATTAGGAGTAATTACATTAATTTGCACGAAATGATATGTAGTGATGCGGCCAAAAATTATGAAAATCTCAAAGAACTTGTTTAAACAGCAGTTTTTAATGCACCTTACTAATGTTTTGCGCGGAATTAGGATCATAGAATATTCATATCGAAGTTTTAAGAGGACAACCTTATAATAGGCGTAATAAGCAGTAATTATTTTAATTTGTACGGAATAATGTGCAGTTATGCGGGCAAAAATTTTCATAAAGCCAAACAACTTGTTAAAACAGCACTTTTTAATGCATCTTACTTATGATTTTGCAAAATTAGCGTTATAGAGTACTCATATCTAAGTTTTAATTGGAAAACTTTATAATAGTCATAATTAGGTATAGTTATATTAATTTTCACGAAATTATGTCTAGTTATGAGGGCAAAACTGTTGGGAAATCAAATAACTTTTTAAAATAGCAGTTTCTAATGCATCTTTCTTATGTTTTGTGAAAAATTAGTATCGTAGAATATTCATATCACAGTATTAATTAAACAATCTTATAAAAAACATAGTTAGGGGTAATTATATTAATTTATACGAAATTATGTGCAGTTATGCGGCCAAAAATTCTGGACTGATCAAACAACTTGTTTAAACTGCAGTTTTTAATGCATCTTACTTACGTTTTAAGCAAAATTAGTACTGTAGAACATTCATATCGGTGTTTTAATCAGAAAATCTCACCATGGGCATATTTAGGAGTAATTATATTAATTTATAAGAAATTCTGTGTAGTTATGCTGCCATAATTTTTTGAAAAACTAAATTAACTTGTTTAAACAGCTGTTTTTAATGCATCTTACTTGAATTTTGTGAAAAATTAGTGTCGTAGAATATTCATATCGGATTTTAAATTAAATAATCTTATAATAGGCATAATTAGCAGTAATTGTATTAATTTTCATGAAATTATGTGTCGTTATGAGGCAATAAATGTTAAAAATCTTAAAAAACTTGTTTAAACAGCACTTCCTAATGTATCTTACTTATGTCTTACGAAAAATTAGTGTCCTATCATATTCATATCGAGGTGTTAATTTAACAATTTTATAGTAGACATAGTTAGGGGTAATTATATTAATTCTCTCGAAATTACGCGATGTTTTGATGCAAAAAATGGTAAAAATCTTAAACAACCTTTTTAAACAACAACTTCTAGTGCATCATACTTATATTTTATGCAAAATTAACGTCATAGAATATTCATATCTAAGTTTTAAATGGACAATCATATGGTAGGCATAATTAATAGTAATTATGTTAATTTTCATAAAATTATATGTAGTTGTGCGGCCAATAATGTTTAAAAACTCAAACAACTTGTTTAAAGAACTATTTTCAATGCATCTTATTTATGTTTTGTGCAAAATTTGTGTCGTACGATGTTCATATCGAAGTGTTAATTGAATGATCTTATAATAGGTATAATTAGGAGTTATTATATTAATTTTCACGAAATTATGCGTAGATTTGAGTCGAAGAATGTTAAAAATCTTAAACAACTTGTTTAAACAGTTGTTTCTTATATATCTCACTTATGTTTTATGAAAAATTAGTGTCGTAGTAGAATATTCATATCGAAGTGTTAATCGGACAATCTTATATTAGGCATAATTGGGAGTAATTATATTAATTTTCATCAAATTATGTGTCCTTATGCGGCCAAAGATTTTGAACAACACAAACAATTTGTTTAAACAACTATTTTTAATGCATCGTACTTATGTCTTGTGCAAAATTAGTATCGTAGAATGTTCATATCGACTTTTCAATTGGCTAATATTCTAATAGGTATAATTAGGAGTAATTATATTAAATTTTACGAAATTATATGTAGCTATGAGGCCAAAAATGTTGAAAAACTTTACTTTTTTAAATAGCAGTTTATAATACATCTTACTTATGTTTTGGGGAAAAATAGTGCCCTAAAATATTCATTTTGAAGTGTTAATTGAACAATCTTATAATATACATAATTAGGAGTAATTATATTAGTTTTCACCAAATTATGTGTTGTTATGCGGCCAAAAATTTTCGTAAAGCCAAACCAATTGTTTAACCAGCAGTTTTTAACGCATCTTACTTATGTTTTGCGCAATATTAGCGTTATAGAATATTCGTATCAAAGTTTTAATTGGGGAACTTTATAATATGTGTAATTAGGAGTAATTACATTAATTTGCACGAAATGATATGTAGTGATGCGGCCAAAAATTATGAAAATCTCAAAGAACTTGTTTAAACAGCAGTTTTTAATGCACCTTACTAATGTTTTGCGCGGAATTAGGATCATAGAATATTCATATCGAAGTTTTAAGAGGACAACCTTATAATAGGCGTAATAAGCAGTAATTATTTTAATTTGTACGGAATAATGTGCAGTTATGCGGGCAAAAATTTTCATAAAGCCAAACAACTTGTTAAAACAGCACTTTTTAATGCATCTTACTTATGATTTTGCAAAATTAGCGTTATAGAGTACTCATATCTAAGTTTTAATTGGAAAACTTTATAATAGTCATAATTAGGTATAGTTATATTAATTTTCACGAAATTATGTCTAGTTATGAGGGCAAAACTGTTGGGAAATCAAATAACTTTTTAAAATAGCAGTTTCTAATGCATCTTTCTTATGTTTTGTGAAAAATTAGTATCGTAGAATATTCATATCACAGTATTAATTAAACAATCTTATAAAAAACATAGTTAGGGGTAATTATATTAATTTATACGAAATTATGTGCAGTTATGCGGCCAAAAAATTTGGACTGATCAAACAACTTGTTTAAACTGCAGTTTTTAATGCATCTTACTTACGTTTTAAGCAAAATTAGTACTGTAGAACATTCATATCGGTGTTTTAATCAGAAAATCTCACCATGGGCATATTTAGGAGTAATTATATTAATTTATAAGAAATTCTGTGTAGTTATGCTGCCATAATTTTTTGAAAAACTAAATTAACTTGTTTAAACAGCTGTTTTTAATGCATCTTACTTGAATTTTGTGAAAAATTAGTGTCGTAGAATATTCATATCGGATTTTAAATTAAATAATCTTATAATAGGCATAATTAGCAGTAATTGTATTAATTTTCATGAAATTATGTGTCGTTATGAGGCAATAAATGTTAAAAATCTTAAAAAACTTGTTTAAACAGCACTTCCTAATGTATCTTACTTATGTCTTACGAAAAATTAGTGTCCTATCATATTCATATCGAGGTGTTAATTTAACAATTTTATAGTAGACATAGTTAGGGGTAATTATATTAATTCTCTCGAAATTACGCGATGTTTTGATGCAAAAAATGGTAAAAATCTTAAACAACCTTTTTAAACAACAACTTCTAGTGCATCATACTTATATTTTATGCAAAATTAACGTCATAGAATATTCATATCTAAGTTTTAAATGGACAATCATATGGTAGGCATAATTAATAGTAATTATGTTAATTTTCATAAAATTATATGTAGTTGTGCGGCCAATAATGTTTAAAAACTCAAACAACTTGTTTAAAGAACTATTTTCAATGCATCTTATTTATGTTTTGTGCAAAATTTGTGTCGTACGATGTTCATATCGAAGTGTTAATTGAATGATCTTATAATAGGTATAATTAGGAGTTATTATATTAATTTTCACGAAATTATGCGTAGATTTGAGCCGAAGAATGTTAAAAATCTTAAACAACTTGTTTAAACAGTTGTTTCTTATATATCTCACTTATGTTTTATGAAAAATTAGTGTCGTAGAATATTCATATCGAAGTGTTAATCGGACAATCTTATATTAGGCATAATTGGGAGTAATTATATTAATTTTCATCAAATTATGTGTCCTTATGCGGCCAAAGATTTTGAACAACACAAACAATTTGTTTAAACAACTATTTTTAATGCATCGTACTTATGTCTTGTGCAAAATTAGTATCGTAGAATGTTCATATCGACTTTTCAATTGGCTAATATTCTAATAGGTATAATTAGGAGTAATTATATTAAATTTTACGAAATTATATGTAGCTATGAGGCCAAAAATGTTGAAAAACTTTACTTTTTTAAATAGCAGTTTATAATACATCTTACTTATGTTTTGGGGAAAAATAGTGCCCTAAAATATTCATTTTGAAGTGTTAATTGAACAATCTTATAATATACATAATTAGGAGTAATTATATTAGTTTTCACC
>JAZBJN010000032.1:0-50000 GCA_037127355.1 Schoenoplectus tabernaemontani
TCGGGTCCCGTTTTCATGTTCTGCGGTCCCGGACTCATTTTAAGCGGTACCGAGGGCGTCGGGTCCCGTTTTCATGTTTTGCACTCCTAGACTCGTTTTCGGCGGTATCGGGGGCGTCCAATCGCGTTTTCATGTTTTGCGCGCCCGGACTAATTTTCGGCGGTACCGAGGGCGTCGGGTCCCATTTTCATGTTTTGAGCTCCCGGACTTGCTTCCGGCGGTACCGAGGGTGTCGGTTCCCATTTTCACGTATTGCTCTCCCGGACATGTTTTCGGCGGTAGCGAGGGCGTCGGGTCCCGTTTTCATGTTTTGCGCTCCCCGAACTCGTTTTCGGCGGAACCGTGGGCGTTGGGTCCCGTTTTAATGTTTTGCGCTCCTTGACTCATTTTCGGTGGTACCGACGGCGTCGAGTTCCTTTTTCATGTTTTGAGCTCCCGGACACATTTTCGGCGGTACCGAGGGCGTCGGGTCCCGTTTTCATGTTTTGCGATCTCTGACTCGTTTTCGGCGGTACCGAGGGTGTCGGGTCCCTTTTCATGTTCTACGCTCCAGGACTCGTTTTCGGCAGTACCGGGGGCGTCGGGTTCCTTTTTCACGTTTTGCGCTCCCGAACTTGTTTTCAGCGGTATCGAGGGTGTCGGTTTCCGTTTGCACGTTTTTCGGCCGTACCGAGGAAGTCGAGTCCCGTTTTCATGTTTTGCGCTCCCAGACTCATTTTAAGTGGTACTGAGGGCGTCGGGTCCCGTTTTCAAGTTTTGCGCTCCCAGAATCATTTTCGGCGGTATCGGAGGCGTCCCATCCCGTTTTCATGTTTTGCGCGCCCGGACTCATTTTCGGCGGTAGCGAGGGCGTCTGGTCCCGTTTTCATGCTTTGCGCTCCTGGACTCATTTTAAGCGGTACCGAGGGCGTCGGGTCCCGTTTTCATGTTTTGCGCTCCCGGACTCATTTCGGAGGTACGGAGGGCGTCGGGTCACGTTTTTATGTTTTGTGCTCCCGGACTCGTTTTCAGCGGTACCGAGGGCGTCAGGTTCCTTTTTCATATTTTGCGCTCCCGGACTCATTTTTAGCGGTACCGACGACGTCGGGTCCCGTTTTAATGTTTTGCGCTCCCGAACTCGTTTTCGATGGTACTGAGGGTGTCGGGTCCCGTTTTCATGTTTTGCGCTCCCGAGAATCATTTTCGGCGGTATCGGGGGCGTCCAATCTCGTTTTCATGTTTTGCGCTCCCGGAGTAATTTTGGCGGTACCGAGGGCGTCGGGTCCCGTTTTAATGTTTTTGCGCTCCCGGACATGTTTTCGGCGGTACCGAGGACGTCGGGTCCCGTTTTCATGTTTTGCGCTCCCAAACTCATTTTCGGCGGTAGCGAGGGCGTCAGGTTCCTTTTTCATGTTTTGCGCTCCCGGACTCATTTTCGGCGGTAGCGACGGCGTCGGGTCCCGTTTTAATGCTTTGCGCTCCCGGACTCATTTTTTACGGTTACGAGGGCATCGGGTCCCTTTTTCATGTTTTGCACGCCTAGACTAATTTTCGGCGCACAGGGCGTCGGGTCCGTTCTCATGTTTTGCGCTCCGGACTTGTTTTCGACGGTGCAGGGGCGTAAGGTCTCGTTTTCATGTTTTGCGCTCCCAAACATCTTTTCGGCGATACCGAGGGTGTCGGGTCCCTTTTTCATGTTTTTGCGCTCCCGGACTTGTTTACGGCTGTATCGAGGACGTCGGGTCCCGTTATCATGTTTTGCGCTCCCGAACTCAATTTCGGCGGTACTTTGGGTGTCGGGTCCCGTTTTCATGTTTTGCGCTACCGGACTCATTTTCGGCGGTAGCGAGGGCGTCGGGTTCGTTTTTCATGTTTTGCTCTCCCTGACTCATTTTCGACGGTACCGATGGCCTCGGGTCCCGTTTTCATGTTTTGCGCTACCGGACTCGTTTTCGGCGGTAGCGAGGGCGTCGGGTCCCGTTTTCATGTTTTGCGCTCCAAGACTCGTTTTCAGTGGTATCGGGGGCGTCCAATCGCGTTTTCATGTTTTGCGCGCCCGGACTAATTTTTAGCGATGCATCGGGGCGTCGAGTCCGTTTTCATGTTTTGAGCTCCCGGACTTGTTTTTGGCGGTAGCGAGGGTGTCGGTTCCCGTTTTCACATATTGCTCTCCCGGACATGTTTTCGGCGGTAGCGAGCACGTCGGGTCCCGTTTTCATGTTTTGCGCTCCCGAACTCGTTTTCGGCGGAGCCGTGGGCGTCGAGTTCCTTTTTCATGTTTTGCGCTCCCGGACACATTTTCGGCGGTAGCGAGGGCGTCGGGTCCCGTTTTCATGTTTTGCGATCTCGGACTCGTTTTCGGTGGTACAGAGGGTGTCGGGTCCCTTTTTCATGTTTTGCGCTCCCGAACTCGTTTTCGGCGGAACCGTGGGCGTCGAGTTCCTTTTTCATGTTTTGCGCTCCCGGACACATTTTCGGCGGTACCGAGGGCGTCGGTTCCCGTTTTCATGTTTTGCGATCCCGGACTCGTTTTCGGCGATTCAGAGGGTGTTTGGTCCCGTTTTCATGTTTTGCACTCTTGGACTAGTTTTCGGCGGTGCCGAGGGCGTCGGATCCCGTTTTCATGTTTTCCGCTCCCGGACTCATTTTCGCCGGTACTGAGGGCGTCGGGTCCCGTTTTCATGTTTTGCACTCCCGGACTTGTTTTCGGCGGTAGAGAGGGCGTCCGGTCCCGTTTTCATGATTTGCGCTCACAAACATCTTTTCGGCGGTAGCGAGGGTGTCGGGTTCCTTTTTCATGTTTTTGCGCTCCCGGACATGTTTACGGCGGTATCGAGGGCGTCGGGTCCCGTTATCAAGTTTTGCGCTCCCAAACTCATTTTCGGCGGTACTGTGGGTGTCGGGCCCCGTTTTCATGTTTTGTGCTACCGGACTCATTTTCGGCGGTACCGAGGGCGTCAGGTTCCTTTTTCATGTTTTGCGCTCCCTGACTCATTTTCGACGGTACCGACGGCCTCGGGTCCCGTTTGAATGTTTTACGCTACCGGACTCATTTTCGGCAGTACCGTGGGCGTCGGGTCCCGTTTTCATGTTTTGCGCTCCCGGACTCATTTTCGGCGGTACTGATGGCGTCGGGTTCCTTTTTCATGTTTTGCGCTCCCGGACACATTTTCGGCGGTAGCGAGGGCGTCGGGTCAGGTTTTCATGTTTTGCGATCTCGGACTCGTTTTCGGCGGTAGCGAGGGCGTCGGGTCCCTTTTTCATGTTTTGCGCTCTCGAAATCGTTTTCGGCGGTACTGTGGGCATCGGGTCCCTTTTTCATGTTTTGCGCTCCGGGACTCATTTTCGGCTGTACCGAGGGCGTCGGATCCCGTTTTCATGTTTTGCGCTCCCGGACTCATTTTAAGCGGTAGCGAGGGCGTCGGGTCCCGTTTTCATGTTTTGCGCTCCCGGACTCATTTTTAGCGATGCGAACGTCGGTCCCGTTTTAATGTTTTGCGCTCCCGAACTCGTTTTCGATGGTACTGAGGGTGTCGGGTCCCGTTTTCATGTTTTGCGCTCCCGGAATCATTTTCGGCGGTATCGGGGGCGTCCAATCTCGTTTTCATGTTTTGCGCTCCCGGAGTAATTTTGGCGGTACCGAGGGCGTCGGGTCCCGTTTTAATGTTTTTGCGCTCCCGGACATGTTTTCGGCGGTACCGAGGACGTCGGGTCCCGTTTTCATGTTTTGCGCTCCCAAACTCATTTTCGGCGGTACCGAGGGCGTCAGGTTCCTTTTTCATGTTTTGCGCTCCCGGACTCATTTTCGGCGGTACCGACAGCGTCGGGTCCCGTTTTAATGCTTTGCGCTCCGGACTCGTTTTTTACGGTTACGAGGGCATCGGGTCCCTTTTTCATGTTTTGCACGCCTAGACTAATTTTCGGCGGTGCATCGGGGCGTCGGGTCCCGTTCTCGTGTTTTGCGCTCCGGACTTGTTTTCGACGGTACCGGGGGCGTAAGGTCTCGTTTTCATGTTTTGCGCTCCCAAACATCTTTTCGGCGATACCGAGGGTGTGAGGTCCCTTTTTCATGTTTTTGCGCTCCCGGACTTGTTTACGGCTGTATCGAGGACGTCGGGTCCCGTTATCATGTTTTGCGCTCCCGAACTCAATTTCGGCGGTACTTTGGGTGTCGGGTCCCGTTTTCATGTTTTGCGCTACCGGACTCATTTTCGGCGGTAGCGAGGGCGTCGGGTTCGTTTTTCATGTTTTGCTCTCCCTGACTCATTTTCGACGGTACCGATGGCCTCGGGTCCCGTTTTCATGTTTTGCGCTACCGGACTCGTTTTCGGCGGTAGCGAGGGCGTCGGGTCCCGTTTTCATGTTTTGCGCTCCAAGACTCGTTTTCAGTGGTATCGGGGGCGTCCAATCGCGTTTTCATGTTTTGCGCGCCCGGACTAATTTTTAGCGGTACCGAGGGCGTCGGGTCCCGTTTTCATGTTTTGAGCTCCCGGACTTGTTTTTGGCGGTACCGAGGGTGTCGGTTCCCGTTTTCACATATTGCTCTCCCGGACATGTTTTCGGCGGTGCGGGACGTCGGGTCCCGTTTTCATGTTTTGCGCTCCCGAACTCGTTTTCGGCGGCACCGTGGCGTCGAGTTCCTTTTTCATGTTTTGCGCTCCCGACACATTTTCTGCATCGAGGGCGTCGGTCCCGTTTTCATGTTTTGCGATCTCGGACTCGTTTTCGGTGGTACAGAGGGTGTCGGGTCCCTTTTTCATGTTTTGCGCTCCCGAACTCGTTTTCGGCGGAACCGTGGGCGTCGAGTTCCTTTTTCATGTTTTGCGCTCCCGGACACATTTTCGGCGGTAGCGAGGGCGTCGGGTCCCGTTTTCATGTTTTGCGATCCCGGACTCGTTTTCGGCGGTTCAGAGGGTGTTTGGTCCCGTTTTCATGTTTTGCACTCTCGGACTAGTTTTCGGCGGTGCCGGGGGCGTCGGATCCCGTTTTCATGTTTTCCGCTCCCGGACTCATTTTCGCCGGTACTGAGGGCGTCGGGTCCCGTTTTCATGTTTTGCACTCCCGGACTTGTTTTCGGCGGTAGAGAGGGCGTCCGGTCCCGTTTTCATGATTTGCGCTCCCAAACATCTTTTCGGCGCATGCGAGGGTGTCGGGTTCCTTTTTCATGTTTTTGCGCTCCCGGACATGTTTACGGCGGTATCGAGGGCGTCGGGTCCCGTTATCAAGTTTTGCGCTCCCGAACTCATTTTCTATGCATGCGTGGGTGTCGGGCCCCGTTTTCATGTTTTGTGCTACGGACTCATTTTTCGGCATGCAGGGCGTCGGGTTCCTTTTTCATGTTTTGCGCTCCCGACTCATTTTCGACGGCATCGACGGCCTCGGGTCCCGTTTGAATGTTTTACGCTACACGGACTCATTTTCAAGCAGCGATGCGTGGCGTCGGGTCCCGTTTTCATGTTTTGCGCTCCCGGACTCTCTTTCGGCGGTGATCGATGGCGTCGGGTTCCTTTTTCATGTTTTGCGCTCCCGGACACATTTTCGGCGATGCGAGGGCGTCGGGTCGTTTTCATGTTTTGCGATCTCGGACTCATTTTCGGCGGTAACGAGGGCGTCGGGTCCCTTTTTCATGTTTTGCGCTCTCGAAATCGTTTTCGGCGGTACTGTGGGCATCGGGTCCCGTTTTAATGTTTTGCGCTCCCGAACTCGTTTTCGATGGTACTGAGGGTGTCGGGTCCCGTTTTCATGTTTTGCGCTCCCGGAATCATTTTCGGCGGTATCGGGGGCGTCCAATCTCGTTTTCATGTTTTGCGCTCCCGGAGTAATTTTGGCGGTACCGAGGGCGTCGGGTCCCGTTTTAATGTTTTTGCGCTCCCGGACATGTTTTCGGCGGTACCGAGGACGTCGGGTCCCGTTTTCATGTTTTGCGCTCCCAAACTCATTTTCGGCGGTACCGAGGGCGTCAGGTTCCTTTTTCATGTTTTGCGCTCCCGGACTCATTTTCGGCGGTACCGACGGCGTCGGTCCCGTTTTAATGCTTTGCGCTCCCGGACTCGTTTTTTACGGTTACGAGGGCATCGGGTCCCTTTTTCATGTTTTGCACGCCTAGACTAATTTTCGGCGGTACCGAGGGCGTCGGGTCCCGTTCTCATGTTTTGCGCTCCCGGACTTGTTTTCGACGGTACCGAGGGCGTAAGGTCTCGTTTTCATGTTTTGCGCTCCCAAACATCTTTTCGGCGATACCGAGGGTGTGAGGTCCCTTTTTCATGTTTTTGCGCTCCCGGACTTGTTTACGGCTGTATCGAGGACGTCGGGTCCCGTTATCATGTTTTGCGCTCCCGAACTCAATTTCGGCGGTACTTTGGGTGTCGGGTCCCGTTTTCATGTTTTGCGCTACGGACTCATTTTCGGCGGCATGAGGGCGTCGGGTTCGTTTTTCATGTTTTGCTCTCCCCGACTCATTTTCGACGAAATGCATCGATGGCCTCGGGTCCCGTTTTCATGTTTTGCGCTACGGACTCGTTTTCGGCGGTACCGAGGGCGTCGGGTCCCGTTTTCATGTTTTGCGCTCCAAGACTCATTTTCAGTGGTATCGGGGGCGTCCAATCGCGTTTTCATGTTTTGCGCGCCCGGACTAATTTTTAGCGGTAGCGAGGGCGTCGGGTCCCGTTTTCATGTTTTGAGCTCCCGGACTTGTTTTTGGCGGTAGCGAGGGTGTCGGTTCCCGTTTTCACATATTGCTCTCCCGGACATGTTTTCGGCGGTACCGGGGACGTCGGGTCCCGTTTTCATGTTTTGCGCTCCCGAACTCGTTTTCGGCGGAACCGTGGGCGTCGAGTTCCTTTTTCATGTTTTGCGCTCCCGGACACATTTTCGGCGGTACCGAGGGCGTCGGGTCCCTTTTTCATGTTTTGCGCTCCCGAACTCGTTTTCGGCGGAACCGTGGGCGTCGAGTTCCTTTTTCATGTTTTGCGCTCCCGGACACATTTTCGGCGGTATCGAGGGCGTCGGGTCCCGTTTTCATGTTTTGCGATCCCGGACTCGTTTTCGACGGTTCAGAGGGTGTTTGGTCCCGTTTTCATGTTTTGCACTCTCGGACTAGTTTTCGGCGGTGCCGAGGGCGTCGGGTCCCGTTTTCATGTTTTCCGCTCCCGGACTCATTTTCGCCGGTACTGAGGGCGTCGAGTCCCGTTTTCATGTTTTGCACTCCCGGACTTGTTTTCGGCGGTAGAGAGGGCGTCGGGTCCCGTTATCAAGTTTTGCGCTCCCGAACTCATTTTCGGCGGTACTGTGGGTGTCGGGCCCCGTTTTCATGTTTTGTGCTACCGGACTCATTTTCGCATGCATCGAGCGCTCCCACGACTCATTTTCGATTTGCATCGCAATTTGTTTACCCTTGAAAATTCCAAGGATGAGTAGCCGAATAAATGAAAATAAAAATCAATGATTAATAATAAAACATAAGAAGGAGGAAAGAGAAAGGGGAAAAGAGAGGGCCCACTGATCAGAAAAGATCGCTGCTTAACCCCGGAACAAATCGATTAATCCCACAAGGAAATGTCAGGGTGAGAGACAAGGATATAAATACTCCACCACCTCCTACTCATTCGAGGTGGCTGACCATCAGGAGATTTCAGAGAGAGAAAATCTCCTGATGGGTCAGCCATCTGATCACATTTTTTCTGACAAGTGGGACCCACATGACAGTCACTTGCAAGCAGTTTGACAGCATGAACCTAGCCTATCTGATAAGTCTAATCAATCCGGAGTGAGGGTTAAACATTAATCCCACAAGGAAATCCTAAGTGCAGAGCAAGGATATAAATACCCTGTCATCTCCTGTTCATTCGAGATGGATGACCCTCAGGAGATTCAGGAGAGAGAGATCTCTAGAGGGGTCATCCATCTAATCATTTTTTACTGACAGGTGGACCCCACACCTCAGTGACCTATCAAGGGAGTCAGAATTGAACCCTAAGAATCTACTCTCGGAGCAAACCCTAGAAAGGAGCTGAAGCAGTATAATCCCTATGCTACATGAAATGATGTCAATGCCAAGCTAGCATTTTGATGCAACTAGTCATGAGAAATTCCAAATGTGATTTTGCTTTCAAGGCTGACCTGGTGCCAAAGCTGCAAGCAACCACCTAACCATGCTTTGATTTGTGTCAATTATCGATAAGTAGTCGTTTCTCCGACCAAGTCACCCTCATGTTAAGGGATTGAAAGTCAATTTCACAAGACCGATCGGGTGCAAAGTCGGGAGCAACCATCGATCAAGTCTAGATTTGTATCAATTGTTGACATGTAATCAATCGTTGATCGATCAAACCCTAATGAATATCAATATAAGTCTAATTGATATTTAGTTAGGGTGGTTTCTGCAAGAGAGAGATAATTGGCAGAGACACTGAGCTACAATTGAGATCTGAGATTAATTCTGAAGAAATAATAGGGTTTATTTGATAAAAGAATTTTTAATTCAGAGAAGGAGGGGTAAAAATGGAATTAAAAATTACAGGGATGATCATCATGAATTTAGGGATTTTTGGTGAAATTTTCATGATTTTTGGATAAGTGGAGCTATTAAAATAAATTCAAGAGAGGATAAAAGCAGATTAAATGGATTAATTAAGGGTGAGATTTAATCAAAGCGATTCGGGTACAACTGGGACGAGAGACTCATGCGGGTGCAAGCGGGGATCCCAAACACATACACACAGAATCAGAGAAGAGAGAGGGTATGACACGTGTCAGCATCTCATTGGACCACCTCATGCCACGTGTCAGCACCCCATTGGTCCACCTCAGCCATGTGGGTCCCACCACCACACTGACCTGACATGTGGGCCCCACCAGCATGCCACGTGGCAGGCTATGACAGGTCCACCTCACCCCAATACATGCCACACGGCACAACCAGGGAAGTCCACCTCACCTCTCTCGTGCCACATGGCACAATCACAGAAGCCACCTCATTTAGCTTTGTGCCACATGGCATAATACTACGAGCCACCTCAAAGATTGTTAATTAAATCATTAATGCTAAAGGGGAGTGCTTAACCTAGCAACCAATCATGACAAGCCAACTCAGCATGATTAATGCTAATCTGTGAATTAATCAGTTAATAATCATCTCTGTAAGCCTAGACACAATAGATTTACAAGTGGGACCCTATTGTCAGGTTTATGAATCAGAGGCGCATAAGCCACTATGTGAACCAAACTCATTCAAATACAACTGGAATTTAAATAAAGGAGAAAGAAAGGAAAGGTGTACCTGGCTCATGCACATCATCCCTCTGACTGTGGACCCTACTCCGTTGCGGTTCACATGCGCCGAGGCCAACCCCTCCAGAGGCGCCTCCTTCTTCTCTTCTTCCTCTGCGTCTCTTTCTTCCGCGCGATTGATCGAGAGGCGCCATGGATGAATAAGCTAGAGATGGCGCAATGATTCAAATTCCTTCAATATAAAGATGCAGAACATTGATTAAAGCATGAAAAAGCTATGAATTTTGGAGATTACGAAAAGAACAGGGAAAATTAGTCTAAAACAGTTAGTAAGCTTGAAATTGGGATTGACCTTTGCAAGCTCACAGATGTGAAATTGATTATGCAAGTAGCTTCCTTTCACTAAGGCGACACTCTCCAGATGCAAAGATAATACCTTTTGAAGCTTTGCAATAGTATTTCACCAAGTCAATAACCGGGGGAAGAACAGTGAGCTCAAACTTGACAATGGAGTACACCAATAGTGCAAGAGACAGACTAGATCAATTACTAGAGCTAAGAGGAGGCTAAAAGAGCTTGCAATTGAATGAATTGGTGAAGGAGTGATAGCAATGGTGATTGAGTGGAAAATCGGGCTCAAATGGAGAAATAGAAATTTTAAACTATGCAAAGGCTCTTATAGTGGCTAGGAGGGGTCTCTGGTGATTGCCAAGTGTGGAGAAGGTTCTAGAATGATCCAAAAGTGAGTGAAGGCCGGTTAAGTCAAGAGAATGGCAAGAGGGTAAATATGAAAATGTGTGTAACTAACTCAAACGGCCTAACTGCCAAAGGTTGACTCAATTGAGTGATTAGAAAGCACAATAGCATCCTATCCATTGATCTAAACCGAACCAAGGGTGGAGATTGAATTAAAACCGTGATCCAAGTGCTAATCACCCAACCAATCACCATTTAGCAACGTACACACCCCTAACCTATATAAACCGAATTGAAGAACACAGAAGCAAGTTAGGAAGGATAGGCAATTAAGAGCAGTGAAAGAAAGAAGCAATTAACTGAAGAAGAGAGAGATAACAAGGAAGAGTTGAAGGAAAAGCAATTAGATCAATTGATAGTAGACTTAGTCTCTCAATTCGATCCATTCATAGCTTTCACAAGACCTATTCATCATCTATCAGCTTGCTAAATAGGTACTTTTATAAAATTCTGAGTGTAATTGAGAATGATTTTTGTGAATTGTACAATAAGCTTAATTCTTGCATTAAATAATCAGTGAATTTGTGATTTTTCATTCAATTCCATTTTTTCATATTTGATTCCTGTCTCTTTTCCACATTTGTTGCTTTTAAAACTCAGTTTCTTGATTAAACTTCAAGAATTACCAGTATTACACTAAATTAAACAGTAATCAAGAAGTTAAACTTTCAATTTGAATTTAGAATAATTACTTACATACTTTCTTTAGCTTTTGAATATACATTGCATGATGGGATTGGTAGTAGAGCTACATAGCTCTCCCACTCGCCGCAAGAATTGGATTTCAGTTTGATACCAAATCAATAGAAGGATTGTTTAATCCTCTTGATTCTGTCATCTAAGTGATCGTTCAGATATCAATAATTAGTTCCAGGTGTAAAGAGATGTTGTAAGTGAAGAATATTTAGTGTATAATCTCTGAGTGATCACGATCGGTACCGTACCAAGCAACACTGAGATTGGCAAGGCCATACACGGCAATTTTAGAAAGAATTGAACTTGCAATTATGATTAGAAAGCATAGGCGATCAATAATAGAAGGTTAATTGCAAGAATCATTGATTAACTGAGTTGAATTTGCGATTAGAAACTCGATCGGTACCAAACTAAGACTGTACCGGAAAATGGTACCTCTATACACGATGAAGCACCGTATCGATCTTTGATCAGATGTGACAGAGAGGTTCTTGGCGATAAGACGATGCTACTAGGTCCATCTGATCGGAAGGACAGAGCTCCGGTCACCGGAAACAGCCTCCAGCGCGAATCTCAGCAAGGTGGTCAACTGAACAGTCAAAGAAACGGGTGCGCACGAATATTAACGCATAAACACGAGTATTGACGCGGGCGCAAATCTTGGAATAAATCGGACGTGTATAATAAGATGTAGTTTAAGTAAATATGATAAGCAGATCTGGGCCTTTCATCTAATGTGTATCAATCTCAGAAATAGATCCAGCGGCCCAAATAAGTTTATAATTAAGTAAAAGGTATATGATAATCTTGGTGCAAATCTGACGGCCCAGATTAGGCCCAATAATTAAATAATAACAGAACATTAATTATATGTGGTAAATAAATGATTTAAAAATGCTCCTGAACTCCAAATTAACTCAAATTTGTTTCTAAAATTTCCTTATTTTCCATACTATTTTTCTATATGACAATATTCCAGTTTTAAAAACATAATCATGGTAAAACAATTTAAAAGCAAAAGACATTACATATATTGATATATTTGACCTAGCTTTGACTTGTCATTTTAAATACTATAAAAATTTCAAAAAAATTCAAATAAAATCATGAATAATAATTAGATATATTTTTCTGATTTTTCAAGAGATTTTTCATGAAATAATAATGAGAATAGTAATATGCAATAATAAATAGTGATATTAGCTCTATTCTTTGATAAATAGAAATAAATAATAATAAATATCATGTTAATATTTTCTGTAAAAAAATAATAATAATAATAATAAAAGAATAATAAAAATAGATAGCACAAAACATACAAAAATATATACAACCATAGATAGTAAATGCATTTTCTTCTAGAATAAAGAATAATAATAAAATTTTATAATAAAATGAATTGTATTTTCTATACAAATATACAAAAAAAAATATTTTTGATGGATAAAATGCAATAAAAATAATAGTTGTAATAAAGAATATAATGAACTCTATCCCTTATGGCTATTTTCAAATAATGATGATAATAATAAAAATCTTATATTTTTCTATAGATGATAAATAGAAATAAAAAAAATATATATAATAAAAAGTATAATAAATAGGATAGAATATTAATAATGATTTCTTTTAGCTATTATAGATCCTAAAAATAATAAAATAATAAAATAAAGATAATATAGCTAATCATCCTTTTTTTGATTTGTAAATAATTTCTACATAATGAATAATGTTCCAACATAATGAAATATAATAATATAATCCTATTACTTTGGCTATTATAAATATACAAATAAAAAAATCATAGCCATTTTATTTTCTATTATTTTTGTAAGTGGTTTTCTACAAAATAAATAGAGCTTAGAAATGATAAAAATAAGATTCTACTATTTTAGCTATTATAAAATCCCAAAATATAAATAAAATTCTAGTTAATAGCTAACCCATTTTCTATTATTTTTGTAAGTAATTTTCTATAGAAATAAATAGAGTTTAAAAATAAAAATAATAATAATAATAAATAAACTCATCTTTATAATAGAGATAATAATGGAAGATATTATGTAATAAGCTTTTTACATTTTGGAAATGAACAAATATGCTCACACAAGGGGTATGGAGCAACATGAGGATTTTTTTTGCACGTATGATATAACATTTAGAACGATTAGTCAGGACAAGAACATCTTGACAAAGAATAACCAAGGTTGCAACAGCAACATGAGAAGATAAGTCGAGACAAGAACATCTTGACGTAGAATAACTAAGGCTTGGACAGCAACATGAGGAGATATGTCGAGACAAGAACATCTTGACGCTTGATGAAGAATAACCAGAGCTACGACACCAGCATGGAGAAATATGTCGACTCTGAGGAAGAAGAACATTATGATGTCCGAGAGAAGTGACATCATAATGACTCATTACCATGAACAAGTAATTCATGACTAAACACGCTCACACAAGGGGTGTAGGGCAACATAGTAATTTTGCACAAGTAATGCAACATATAGAATGATTAGTCGGGACAAGAACATCTTGACGCTCACTGAAGAATGACCAAAGCTACGACATCAACATGGAGAGATATGTCGACTTTGAAAAAGAAGAACATTACGATGTCCGAGAGAAGTAACATCTTAATGACTCGGTGTCATGAACAAGTAATTCATGACCATTTGAGCTAGTAAGACTGAACTCATCCGTCGATGAGTTTGTCTTCTGGCTCATCTCCCGAGATTGTGAGATTGAATCGTTCTGTAGTAGATTCATCCACAAAACAGTGAATGTGAACCGTTCTGTAGGTAGGTTCCTTCACTAACACATGCCTCAATGTTAAGCCGGCTCGGTGCTTCAGGTTTAACATTGTGTGTAATCTTGTGTTTCCTAGGTTTATGAATCGGCTTAGTGCTTCGAATTCATGATCTAGAAGATCAAAGTGAGAAGAAACACGTGGGCCATATCCACCCTTCTCCCGATTCACCAACCTCAAGATCAACCGCTCGGTGCTTCGAGTTGTATTTTGTGTGATTGGTTGTTGACTAGTTAAGATTGAACCGTTCGTAGTAGGTTTATCTTCTAGATCAACGGAGGTTGAGTCGTTCGTAGTAGACTCACCTCAAGCCCTCCGAAGAGATTAACCTGGTCTGTAGTAAGGTTATCTCTCGAGGTGGTATAGACTGAACCGATCTGTAGTAGGTTCGTCTTCCATAGGATTAAGTAGGTCGAGTCGTTCTGTAGTAGACTCACCTCGAACCCCTTCGAAGAGATTAATCTGATCTGTAGTAAGGTTACCTCTTGAAGTGGTAAAGACTGAACCGATCTGTTAGTAGGTTCGTCTTCCATGGACCCCTTTTGTGAACTCAGACGACCACTTGACCATCTTTTAACTATATTATTTGCTTCTCTCTTTCAAAGATCCAGAGGTGCCTCGAGGTTAGTAGCCCAGGGTAATTAACGGTGGGGGCTTGCGCCCACCGGAATCTACAAGAACTCACAATCACTAAAAACCCCCTGAATGTGCATCCAAATCTCTCTAAACGGCAGAATCAGCCGGCACTTAGCAGATGCACGCTCGGGAGGGATCTCCGTGTCCTTCTTCCGCAACCCATCGCCCAGCGGCGGCGGAGCGCGCGAAAAAGGGTCGCACAACGGCCTCGGGTCCCGTTTGAATGTTTTACGCTACCGGACTCATTTTCGGCAGTACCGTGGGCGTCAGGTCCCGTTTTCATGTTTTGCGCTCCCGGACTCATTTTCGGCGGTACTGATGGCGTCGGGTTCCTTTTTCATGTTTTGCGCTCCCGGACACATTTTCGGCGGTACCGAGGGCGTCGGGTCAGGTTTTCATGTTTTGCGATCTCGGACTCGTTTTCGGCGGTACCGAGGGCGTCGGGTCCCTTTTTCATGTTTTGCAATCTCGAAATCGTTTTCGGCGGTACTGTGGGCATCGGGTCCCTTTTTCATGTTTTGCGCTCCTGGACTCATTTTCGACTGTACCGAGGGCGTCGGATCCCGTTTTCATGTTTTGCGCTCCCGGACTCATTTTAAGCGGTAGCGAGGGCGTCGGGTCCCGTTTTCATGTTTTGCGCTCCCGGACTCGTTTTCGGCTGTATCGGGGGCGTCCAATCCCGTTTTCATGTTTTGCGCGCCCGGACTCATTTCGGAGGTACCGAGGGCGTCGGGTCCCGTTTTTATGTTTTGCACTCCCGGACTCGTTTTCGGCGGTAGCGAGGGCGTCGGGTTCCTTTTTCATGTTTTGCGCTCCCGGACTCATTTTCGGCGGTACCGACGGCGTCGGGTCCCGTTTTAATGTTTTGCGCTCCCGAAATCGTTTTCGACGGTAGCGAGGGTGTCGGGTCCCGTTTTCATGTTTTGCGCTCCGGACTAATTTTGGCGGTACAGAGGGCGTCGGGTCCCGTTTAAATGTTTTGAGCTCCCGGACTCATTTTCGGTGGTACCGAGGGCGTCACGTCCTTTTTTCATGTTTTGCGCTCCCGGACATGTTTTCGGCGGTAGCGAGGTCGTCAGGTCTCGTTTTCATGTTTTGCGCTCCCGGACTTGTTTTCGGCGGTAGCGAGGGCGTCAGGTAGCATTTTCATGTTTTGCGCTCCCAGACATCTTTTCGGCGGTACCGAGGGAGCCGGGTCTCGTTTTCATGTTTTGCGCTCCCGAACTCATTTTCGGCGGTAGCGTGGGCGCTGGGTCCCGTTCTAATGTTTTGCGCTCCCGAATTCATTTTCAGCGATACCGAGGACATCATATTCCTTTTTCATATTTTGCGCTCCCGGACACATTTTCGGCGGTACCGAGGGCGTCGGGTCCCGTTTTCATGTTTTAAGCTCCCATACTCGTTTTCGGCGGTATCGAGGGTGTCGGGTCCCGTTTTCATGTTTTGCGCTCCCGGACTCATTTTCGGCGGTTCCGACGGCGTCATGTCCCGTTTTAATGTTTTGCGCTCCTGAACTCGTTTTCGGCAGTATTGAGGGCGTCGGGTCTCGTTTACATGTTTTGCGTTCCCGGACTCATTTTCAGCGGTGACGAGGGCATCAGGTTCCTTTTTCATGTTTAGCGCTCCCGGACTCGTTTTCGGCTGTACCGAGGGCGTCGGGTCCCGTTTTCATGTTTTGCGCTCCCGTACTCATTTTAAGCGGTACCGAGGGCGTCAGATCCCGTTTTCATGTTTTGCGCTCCTAGACTCGTTTTCGGCGGTATCGTGGGCGTCCCATATCGTTTTCATGTTTTGTGCGGCCGGACTAATTTTAGGCGGTACCGAGGGCGTCGTGTCCCGTTTTCATGTTTTGAGCTCCCGGACTTGTTTTCGGCGGTACCGAGGACGTCGGTTCCCGTTTTCATGTATTGCTTTCCCGGACATGTTTTCGGCGGTACCGAGGGCGTCGGGTCCCGTTTTCATGTTTGGGGCTCCCAAACTCGTTTTCGGCGGTACCGTGGGCGTGGGGTCCCGTTTTAATGTTTTGCGCTCCCGGACTCATTTTCGGCGATACCGAGGGCGTCGGGTTCCTTTTTCATGTTTTGCGCTCCCGGACACATTTTCGACGATACCGAGGGCGTCGGGTCCCGTTTTCATGTTTTGCGCTCTCAGACTCGTTTTCGGCGGTACCGAGGGTGTCGGGTCTCTTTTTCACGTTTTGCGCTCCCGGACTCATTTTCGGCGGTACCGGGGGCGTCGGGTTCCTTTTTCACGTTTTTCGGCTGTACCGAGGGCGTCGGGTCCCGTTTTCATATTTTGCGCTCCCGAACTCGTTTTCGACGGTTCCGAGGGCATCGGGTCTCTTTTTCATGTTTTGCGCGCCCGGACTAATTTTCGGCGGTACCGAGGGCGTCGGGTCCCGTTTTCATGTTTTGCGCTCCCGAACATGTTTTCGACGGTACCTAGGGCGTCAGGTCCTATTTTCATGTTTGCGCTCCCAGACATCTTTTCGGCGGTACCGAGGGAGTCGGGTCCCGTTTTAATGTTTTGCGCTTCCGAACTCGTTTTCGACGGTTCCGTGGGCGCTGGGTCCGTTCTAATGTTTTGCGCTCCCGGACTCATTTTCGGCGGTACCGAGGACGTCATGTTCGTTTTTCATGTTTTTAGCTCCCGGACACATTTTCGGCGGTACCGAGGGCGCCGGGTCCCGTTTTCAGGTTTTAGGCTCCCGGACTCGTTTTTGGCGGTACTGAGGGTGTCGGGTCCCTTTTTCATGTTTTTGCGCTCCCGGACAGGTTTTCGGCGGTATCGAGGGCGTCGGGTCCCGTTATCATGTTTTGCGCTCTCGAACTCGTTTTCGGCGGTAGCGACGGCGTCGGGTCCCGTCTTAATGTTTTGCGCTCCCGGACTCGTTTTCGATGGTACCGAGGGTGTCGGGTCCCGTTTTCATGTTTTGCGCTCCCAGAATCATTTTCGGCGGTATCGGGGGCGTCCAATCTCGTTTTCATGTTTTGCGCGCCCGTACTAATTTTGGCTGTACAGAGGGCGTCGGGTCCCGTTTTCATGTTTTGAGCTCCCGGACTCGTTTTCGGCGGTACCGAGGGCGTCAGGTCCCTTTTTCATGTTTTGCTCTCTCGGACTCATTTTCGGTGGTACCGAGGGCGTCCGGTCCCGTTTTAATGTTTTGCGCTCCCGAACTCATTTTCGATGGTACCGAGGGCGTCAGGTCCCGTTTTCATGATTTGCGCTCCCGGACTCGTTTTCGGCGGTGCCGAGTGCGTCGGGTTCCTTTTTCACGTTTTTCGGCTGTACCGAGGGCGTCGGGTCCCGTTTTCATGATTTGCGGTCCCGGACTCGTTTTCGGCGGTGCCGAGTGCGTCGGTTTCCTTTTTCACGTTTTTCGGCTGTACCGCGGGCGTCGGGTCCCGTTTTCGGCGGTATCGGGTGCGTCCAATTCCGTTATCATGTTTTGCGCCCTGACTCATTTTCGACGGTACCGAGGGCGTCGGGTCCTGTTTTCATGTTTTGCGTTCCCGGACTCGTTTTCGGTGGGTTCGAGAGCGTCGTGTCATGTTTTCATGTTTTGCGCTCCCGGACTCATTTTCGGCGGTACCGACGGCGTCGGGTCCTTTTTTCAAATTTGCATGAAATTATATGGAGTTATGCGGAAAAAATATTTTAAAAGCTCAATCAACATGTTTAAACGGTTGTTTTTAATGCATCTTACTTATGTTTTGTGCAAAATTAGTGTCGTAGAATATTCATATCGATGTTTTAATTGTATAATCTCCTAATAGGTATAATTATGAGTAATTATATTAATTTTCACGAAATTATATGTAGTAATGGACAATTACCTTAAACAACTTGATTAAACAGCAGGTTATAATGTATCTTACTTATGTTTTACGAAAAATTAGTCTCGTAGGTTATTAATATCGAAGAGTTAATTGGACAATCTTACAATAGGCATAATTAGGAGTAAATTTATTAATTTTCATGAAATTTTGAGTATTTATTCAGCCAAAAATAAAAAAAATAAACAACTTCTATAAACAGCTTTTTAATGCATCTTACTTAATTTTTACGCAAAATCAGTGTCGTTGAACATTCATAGTTAGGAGTATTTGTATTAATTTTCACGAAATTTTGTGTAGTTATGAGGTAAAAAATATTAAAAATCTTAAACAACTCGTTTGAACAGCAGTTTCTAATATATCTTACTTATGTTTTAAGAAAAATTAGTATCGTCGGATATTCATTTCGAAGTGTTAATTGGACAACCTCATAATAGACATAATTAGGAGTAATTATATTAAATTTAACGAAATTATGAGTAGTTAGGCGGCCAAAAATTTTGAAAATCTCAAACAACTTGTTTAAACAGCAGTTATTAACACATATTCCATATATTTTATGCAAAATTAGGATCATAGAATGTTCATATCAAAGTTTTAATTAGAAAATCTTATAATAGGCATAATTACGAGTGATTATATTAATTTGCACGAAATTATTTGTAGTTATGCGGGCTAAAATTTTGAAAACTGAAATAACTTGTTTAAACATTAGTTTCTAATGTATTTTACTTATGTTTTATGAAAAATTTGTGTCGTAGGATATTCATATCGAAGTGTTAATTGGACAATCTTACAATAGGCATAATTAAGAGTAATTACATTAATTTTCACAAAATGATGGGTATTTATGGGCCAAAAGTTTTAAAAAAGTCGAACAACTTGTTTAAATAGCAGTTTTTAATGCATCTTACTTATGTTTTGTGCAAAATAAACATCATAGAATATTCATATCGATGTTTTAATTCGATAGTATTAAAATTTGCATAATTATGAGTAATTATATTAATTTGCATGAAATTACATGAAGTTATGCGGAAAATATTTTAAAAGCTCAATCAACATGTTTAAACAGCTGTTTTTAATGCATCTTACTTATGTTTTGTGCAAAATTAGTGTCGTAGAATATTCATATCGATATTTTAATTGGATAATCTTCTAATAGGTATAATTATGAGTAATTATATTAATTTTCACGAAATTATATGTAGTAATGGACAATTACCTTACACAACTTGGTTAAACAGCAGTTTGTAATGTATCTTACTTTTGTTTTACGAAAAATTAGTCTCGTAGTATATTAATATCGAAGTGTTAATTGGACAATCTTACAATAGGCATAATTAGGAGTAAATTTATTAATTTGCACGAAATTTTGAGTACTTATTCAGCCAAAAATTAAAAAAGAATTAAACAACTTCTTTAAACAGTTTTTTTAATGCATCTTACTTAATTTTTACGCAAAATTAGTGTCGTTGAACGTTCATATCGATGTGTTAATTGGATAATCTTCTAATAGGCATAGTTATGAGTATTTATATTAATTTTCACGAAATTATGTGTAGTTATGAGGTAAAAAATGTAAAAAATCTGAAACAACTCGTTTGAACAGTAGTTTCTAATATATCTTACTTATGTTTTATGAAAAATTAGTATCGTCGGATATTCATTTCGAAGTGTTAATTGGACAACCTCATAATAGGCATAATAAAGAGTAATTATATTAATTTTCACGAAATTATGAGTAGCTAGGCGGCCAAAAAATTTGAAAATCTCAAACAACTTGTTTAAACAGCAGTTTTTAACACATATTCCTTATGTTTTGTGCAAAATTAGCATCATAGAATGTTCATATCGAAGTTTTGATTGGAAAATCTTATAATAGGCATAATTAGTTGTGATTATATTAATTTGCTTGAAATTATTTGTAGTTATGCTGCCTAAAATTTTGAAAAACTGAAATAACTTGTTTAAACAGTAGTTTCTAATGTATTTTACTTATGTTTTATAAAAAAAATGTGTCGTAGAATATTCATATCGAAGTGTTAATTGGACAATCTTATAATAGGCATAATTAAGAGTAATTACCTTAATTTTCACAAAATGATGGGTATTTACGCGGCCAAAATTTTTAAAAAAGTCGAACAACTTGTTTAAATAGCAGTTTTTAATGCATCTTACTTATGTTTTGTGCAAAATAAGAATCATAGAATATTCATATCGATGTTTTAATTTGATAGTATTATAATTTGCATAATTAGGAGTAATTATATTAATTTGCATGAAATTATATGCAGTTATGCGGAAAAAATATTTTAAAAGCTCAATCAACATGTTTAAACAACTATTTTTAATGCATCTTACTTATGTTTTGTGCAAAATTAGTGTCGTATAATATTCATATCGATGTTTTTATTGGATAATCTCCTAATAGGTATAATTATGAGTAATTATATTGATTTTCATGAAATTATATGTAGTAATGGACAATTACCTTAAACAACTTGGTTAAAAAGCAGTTTGTAATGTATCTTACTTATGTTTTACGAAAAATTAGTCTCGTAGGATATTAATATCGAAGTGTTAATTGGACAATCTTACAATAGGCATAATTAGGAGTAAATTTATTAATTTGCAGAAATTTTGAGTATTTATTCAGCCAAAAATTAAAAAAAAAAAGAATTAAACAACTTCTTTAAACGACTTTTTAATGCATCTTACTTAATTTTTACGCAAAATTAGTGTCGTTGAACGTTCATATCGATGTGTTAATTGGATAATCTTCTAATAGGCATAGTTAGGAGTATTGTATTAATTTTCACGAAATTATGTGTAGTTATGAGGTAAAAAATGTTAAAAATCTGAAAAAACTCGTTTGAACAATGAGTTTCTAATATATCTTACTTATGTTTTATGAAAAATTAGTATCGTCGGATATTCATTTCGAAGTGTTAATTGGACAACCTCATAATAGGCATAATTAGGAGTAATTATATTAATTTTCACGAAATTATGAGTAGCTAGGCGGCCAAAAAATTTGAAAATCTCAAATAACTTGTTTAAAAGCAATAGTTTTTAACACATATTCCTTATGTTTTGTGCAAAATTAGCATCATAGAATGTTCATATCGAAGTTTTAATTGAAAAATCTTATAATAGGCATAATTAGGAGTGATTATATTAATTTGCACGAAATTATTTGTAGTTATGCGGCCTAAAAATTTGAAAACTGAAATAACTTGTTTAAACAAAGTAGTTTCTAATGTATTTTACTTATGTTTTATGAAACATTTGTGTCGTAGGATATTCATATCGAAGTGTTAATTGGACAATCTTACAATAGGCAAAATTAAGAGTAATTATATTAATTTTCACAAAATGATGGGTACTTATGCGGCCAAAAATTTTAAAAAAGTCCAACAACTTGTTTAAATAGCAGTTTTTAATGCATCTTACTTATGTTTTGTGCAAAATAAGAATCATAGAATATTCATATCGATGTTTTAATTTGATAGTATTATAATTTGCATAATTAGGAGTAATTATATTAATTTGCATGAAATTATATGCAGTTATGCGGAAAAAATATTTTAAAAGCTCAATCAACATGTTTAAACAACTATTTTTAATGCATCTTACTTATGTTTTGTGCAAAATTAGTGTCGTATAATATTCATATCGATGTTTTTATTGGATAATCTCCTAATAGGTATAATTATGAGTAATTATATTGATTTTCATGAAATTATATGTAGTAATGGACAATTACCTTAAACAACTTGGTTAAAAAGCAGTTTGTAATGTATCTTACTTATGTTTTATGAAAAATTAGTCTCGTAGGATATTAATATCGAAGTGTTAATTGGACAATCTTACAATAGGCATAATTAGGAGTAAATTTATTAATTTGCACGAAATTTTGAGTATTTATTCAGCCAAAAATTAAAAAAAAAAATTAAACAACTTCTTTAAACGACTTTTTAATGCATCTTACTTAATTTTTACGCAAAATTAGTGTCGTTGAACGTTCATATCGATGTGTTAATTGGATAATCTTCTAATAGGCATAGTTAGGAGTATTCGTATTAATTTTCATGAAATTATGTGTAGTTATGAGATAAAAAATGTTAAAAATCTGAAATAACTCGTTTGAACAGCAGTTTCTAATATATCTTACTTATGTTTTATGAAAAATTAGTATCGTCGGATATTCATTTCGAATTGTTAATTGGACAACCTCATAATAGGCATAATTAGGAGTAATTATATTAATTTTCACGAAATTATGAGTAGCTAGGCGGCCAAAAAATTTGAAAATCTCAAATAACTTGTTTAAAAAGCAGTTTTTAACACATATTCCTTATGTTTTGTGCAAAATTAGCATCATAGAATGTTCATATCGAAGTTTTAATTGAAAAATTTTATAATAGGCATAATTAGGAGTGATTATATTAATTTGCACGAAATTATTTTTAGTTATGCGGCCTAAAAATTTGAAAAACTGAAATAACTTGTTTAAACAGTAGTTTCTAATGTATTTTACTTATGTTTTATGAAACATTTGTGTCGTAGGATATTCATATCGAAGTGTTAATTGGACAATCTTATAATAGGCATAATTAAGAGTAATTACATTAATTTTCACAAAATGAAGGGTATTTATCCGGCCAAAATTTTTAAAAAAGTCGAACAACATGTTTAAATAGCAGTTTTTAATGCATCTTACTTACGTTTTGTGCAAAATACTAATCATAGAATATTCATATCGATGTTTTAATTTGATAGTATTATGATTTGCATAATTAGGAGTAATTATATTAATTTGCATGAAATTATATGCAGTTATGCGGAAAAAATATCTTAAAAGCACAATCAACATGTTTAAACAATTTGTTTTTAATGCATCTTACTTATGTTTTGTGCAAAATTAGTGTCGTGGAATATTCATATCGATGTTTTTATTGGATAATCTCCTAATAGGTATAATTATGAGTAATTATATTAATTTTCATGAAATTATATGTAGTAATGGACAATTACCTTAAACAACTTGGTTAAACAAAGTAGTTTGTAATGTATCTTACTTGTGTTTTACGAAAATTTAGTCTCGTAGGATATTAATATCGAAGTGTTAATTGGACAATCTTACAATAGGCATAATTAGGAGTAAATTTATTAATTTGCAAGAAATTTTGAGTATTTATTCAGCCAAAAATTAAAAAAAAGAATTAAACAACTTCTTTAAACGACTTTTTAATGCATCTTACTTAATTTTTACGCAAAATTAGTGTCGTTGAACGTTCATATCGATGTGTTAATTGGATAATCTTCTAATAGGCATAGTTAGGAGTATTTGTATTAATTTTCACGAAATTATGTGTAGTTATGAGGTAAAAAATGTTAAAAATCTTAAATAACTCGTTTGAACAATGAGTTTCTAATATATCTTACTTATGTTTTATGAAAAATTAGTATCGTCGGATATTCATTTCGAAGTGTTAATTGGACAACCTCATAATAGGCATAATTAGGAGTAATTATATTAATTTTCACGAAATTATGAGTAGCTAGGCGGCCAAAAAATTTGAAAATCTCAAATAACTTGTTTAAACAGCGAGTTTTTAACACATATTCCTTATGTTTTGTGCAAAATTAGCATCATAGAATGTTCATATCGAAGTTTTAATTGAAAAATCTTATAATAGGCATAATTAGGAGTGATTATATTAATTTGCACGAAATTATTTGTAGTTATGCGGCCTAAAAATTTGAAAACTGAAATAACTTGTTTAAACGGTAGTTTCTAATGTATTTTACTTATGTTTTATGAAACATTTGTGTCGTAGGATATTCATATCGAAGTGTTAATTGGACAATCTTATAATAGGCATAATTAAGAGTAATTACATTAATTTTCACAAAATGATGGGTATTTAAGCGGCCAAATATTTTAAAAAAGTCAAACAACTTGTTTAAATAGCAGTTTTTAATGCATCTTACTTATGTTTTGTGCAAAATAAAGTCATAGAATATTCATATCGATGTTTTAATTTGATAGTATTATAATTTGTATAATTAGGAGTAATTATATTAATTTGTATGAAATTATATGCAGTTATGCGGAAAAATATCTTAAAAGCACAATCAACATGTTTAAACAGTTGTTTTTAATGCATCTTACTTATGTTTTGTGCAAAATTAGTGTCGTGGAATATTCATATCGATGTTTTTATTGGATAATCTCCTAATAGGTATAATTATGAGTAATTATATTAATTTTCATGAAATTATATGTAGTAATGGACAATTACCTTAAACAACTTGGTTAAACACAGTTTGTAATGTATCTTACTTATGTTTTATGAAAATTTAGTCTCGTAGGATATTAATATCGAAGTGTTAATTGGACAATCTTACAATAGGCATAATTAGGAGTAAATTTATTAATTTGCACGAAATTTTGAGTATTTATTCAGCCAAAAATTAAAAAAAAAAGAATTAAACAACTTCTTTAAACGACTTGTTAATGCATCTTACTTAATTTTTACGCAAAATTAGTGTCGTTGAACGTTCATATCGATGTGTTAATTGGATAATCTTCTAATAGGCATAGTTAGGAGTATTTGTATTAATTTTCACGAAATTATGTGTAGTTATGAGGTAAAAAATGTTAAAAATCTTGAAACAACTCGTTTGAACAATGAGTTTCTAATATATCTTACTTATGTTTTATGAAAAATTAGTATCGTAGGATATTCATTTCGAAGTGTTAATTGGACAACCTCATAATAGGCATAATTAGGAGTAATTATATTAATTTTCACGAAATTATGAGTAGCTAGGCGGCCAAAAATTTGAAAATCTCAAATAACTTGTTTAAACAAGTAGTTTTTAACACATATTCCTTATGTTTTGTGCAAAATTAGCATCATAGAATGTTCATATCGAAGTTTTAATTGGAAAATCTTATAATAGGCATAATTTGGAGTGATTATATTAATTTGCATGAAATTATTTGTAGTTATGCGGCCAAAAAATTTGAAAAACTGAAATAACTTGTTTAAACAGTAGTTTCTAATGTATTTTACTTATGTTTTATGAAAAATTAGTGTCGTAGGATATTCATATCGAAGTGTTAATTGGACAATCTTACAATAGGCATAATTAAGAGTAATTACATTAATTTTCACAAAATTATGGTACTTATGCGGCCAAAAATTTTAAAAAAGTCAAACAACTTGTTTAAATAGCAGTTTTTAATGCATCTTACTTATGTTTTGTGCAAAATAAGAGTCATAGAATATTCATATCGATGTTTTAATTCGATAGTATTATAATTGCATAATTAGGAGTAATTATATTAATTTGCATGAAATTATATGCAGTTATGCGGATAAAATATTTAAAAGCTCAATCAACATGTTTAAACAATTTGTTTTTAATGCATCTTACTTATGTTTTGTGCAAAATTAGTGTGTCGTAGAATATTCATATCGATGTTTTAATTGGATAATCTCCTAATAGGTATAATTAGGAGTAAATATATTAATTTTCACGAAATTATAAATAGTAACGGACAATGAATGTTGTAAATCTTAAACAACTTGGTCAAACAGCAGTTTGTAATGTATCTTTGTTTACCCTTGAAAAATTTCAAGGATGAGTAGATGAATAAATGAAATAAATTGATGATAAATCATAAGAAAGGGGGAAGAAAGAGAAGCGGTGGAAAGGTGGCCCATTTGATCGGGAAAGGTCGCGCATAACCCGGAACAAATCCATTAGTCCCAGCGATGGAATGCGAGCGCAAAGTGAAGAGTATAAATACCCGCTATTCTCTGTCCACTCGGCATGAGTGACACCCAAGAAGATCGAGGGAGAGAGGAGACCTCTTGGGTGTCACCATGTGATTATATCTTTTCGACAAGTGGGACCCACATGGCGGTCCCTTATGAGCGGCTCCAATGACATGGACCTAACCTATTTTGTTAAGAAAGCTAACCAACCGGAACAGAGGTTAAGCATTAATCCCACAATGAAATAATAGGGTGAATGACGAGGATATAAATACCCCACCACCTCCTACTCATTCGAGGTGGCTGACCCTCGGGAGATTTAGGAGAGAGAAAATCTCTTGATGGGTCAGCCATTTGATTACATTTTATCTGACAAGTGGGACCCACTGGCGGTCCCTTGTAGATGAATCTAACAACATAGCCTATCGATGAGTCACCATGTGACTATTTTCACTGACAGGTGGACCCCACACCTCAGTGACCTATTATAGGAGTCAGAATTGAACCCTAGAAATCTGCCTTTGGAGCTAACCCTAGAAAGGAGCTGAAGCAGTATAATCCCTATGCTACATGAAATGATGTCAATGCCAAGCTAGCATTTTGATGCAACTAGTCATGAGAAATTCCAAATGTGATTTTGCTTTCAAGGCTGACCTGGTGCCAAAGCTGCGAGCAACCACCTAACCATGCTTTGATTTGTGTCAATTACTGATAAGTAGTCAGTTCTTTGACCAAGTCACCCTCATGTTAAGGGATTGAAAGTCAATTTCACAAGGCGATCGGGTGCAAAGTGGTAGCAACCACTTGATCAAGTCTAGATTTGTATTAATTCTTTGATAAGTAGTCAGCATTTGATCAAATCAAGCCCTAATGAATGTCAATATAAGTCTAATTGATATTTAGTTAGGGTGGTTTCTGCAAGAGAGAGATAATTGGCAGAGACATCGAGCTACAAATGAAATCAGGGATTAATTCAGAAGGAATAATAGGGTTTTATGGATAAAAGAATTTTTTAATTCAGAGAAGGAGGGGTAAAAATGGAATTAAAAATTATAGAGATGATCATCATGAATTTAGGGATTTTTGGTGAAATTTTCATGATTTTTGGATAAGTGGAGCTATTAAAATAAATTCAGAGAAGATAAAGCAGTTAAATGGATTAATCAAGGGTGAGATTTGATCAAAATGACTACGGGTGCAACTTGGGGACGAGAGGCCTCTTTGGGTGCAAAGCTGGGTACGAGAGAACACAGAATATATATAATAACAGAGGAGAGAGGGTGTGCCACGTGGCAGCAGCAGGATAAGCCAAGTCAGCATACATGTGCCACGTGGCACACATCCATTGGGCCACCTCAGCACATGTGGGCCCCACGCCGATGAAGTCAGCCAAGAAGTGGGCCCCACCGATATGCCACGTGGCAGCTGGTGATAGGGCCATCTCAGCAACCTTGCCACATGGCAGTACACGTGGTATAGCACAATCAGCAGATTAATTCCCACACAGTCAAGTTCATTTGACATGTGTCACAACATGATTGGTGACACATCACCCCAATTAGCTATGTGTAAGTCATTAGTTTAAACCCTGTATGACTGACATGTGGGCCTTAATTAAGGCTAAATGATGATTAATCCCTAAATCTTAGCTAAACAGCAAAGTTAAATCGACAAGTGGGGCCGGGTTGTAAGCATTATAAAGGCGAGAGCGCATGAACCAAGCCCGTTCAAATAAAGTTGAAATTTAAATAAACGACAAAGAAAGAAGGAGATGAATACGGCTCTTGTGTAACGCCTCTCGACGGTGGACCCTTTCTTTGTTGCGGCCCACATGCGCCTAGACCATCCCGTCGAGACTACTTCCTTCTTCTTCCCTTCCTTCCGTCTCTTTCTTCCCCGCGACACGAAGAAGGCGCCATGGAGTGATGCTTCGAAGGTGTTCTTATTCCCTGGATATGGTTGGAATGGGCAAGACAAGGCGGATTAAAAATACATAAACAACAAATTTCAATGAATTGCAAAGGAAATATGGAGAATCGGTCGAAGATAGCTTGTAAAATTGAAACTTGTAATCGACTCATACAAATATAAGAGATCAAATTGGCAGTGCTTATACAATATTCTAACCTTTGCGATGCTATCCAGAAGCTTGGATTAACTTGAGGGAAGCTCTAACCTAGTGCTACACCGGTCCACCACTCGGGTCGGTGAAGAGATCTTTAATACTCGATCTCGACGGTATAGGATCTCAAGAAAAGGTGTGAAATTGATATACGAGACTAAAAGGGGCATGAATGAGCTTGTAATTAGAGAAATAAGCAAAGAGATGAAGAAGAATGCTTTGGCTGTGGATTAAGGCAAATCAGAAAGGAAAACGCTAGTGGCACCTAATTGATATATATAGACCCAATTAATTGATTTAGACGAATGTTAATTGGATCAGAGAAGGTTCTAGAAGAATTGAAAGGAGTGCAAATGGCAGTTACAAATGGCAAGATGGTGAATACAAGGAAAACAATAACTAACTCACCACAATCTGTTATACTTGTCGGTTGCCAAGTCATCAATCCGTGGACTTAACATCAAGAAGCACAAAGAGAGTCAATCCTGGCCACTGACTTGTAAAATGAAGGGTGAGATGGAGTGCCACATTAGCAATCCAAGAAATTGAACAAACACAAACTCTCCCTCACCCCTTGTATCTTAGCCTATATAAACCCTTTACAGAGAATGAAGAAGAGGGATCGAAAATTCTAACAATTGAGAGAGAAGGAGAGATACATCAGCAAAGAAAGGAGAGAGCAAAGCAAAGTTGAAGAAACAAAAGGGAATTGAATCAATTGATAGTAGACTTAGTCTCTCAATTCGATTCATTCACAGCTTCTACGAGATTCATTCGAGTTTGTTAAGTAGGTACTGTTGTAAAATTCAAAATGCATTCAGGAATGGTTTTATGGAATTGTGTGATGAGTTTGGTTCTTGCATTGAACAGTTTGATAATCTTTTATTTTCAGTTCAATTTTCATTCTACAACTCTGATTCTTATGCCATATTTGTATTTCTATTTCTCAATTTCTGTTTTTTCATTTGAATCTTATAGATTACCAGCATTCTTTTCAAAATATGTTATGAATTTTAAAAGATTTGAGCTTTTCGGTTTAAGTTCTATATAGGTGTTCATATTCTTCTTTCTTTCATCCCTTTTCTATTTGTTTGATTGCATAATAAGGTTGGTATTAGGATTATCTGTTTCTTCCATTTATCGCAGAATCAGTCCACATTAAATCGGTAGTAGGATTTATGTTATCCTCCCGATTTCTTTGCTTGAGTGATCGTAAAAACACTTACAAGTAACTCAAAGTACAAGGAAAGTTACCTAGTGGAAGTAATTCAGTATGCATCTCTTGAATAAACGCGATTAGTACCATACCGAGTAGTACCGAGGCCAATCTAGACCTATACGATGATTTTAAAAAGGAATTGAACTTGTAAACATAGTTAGAGGGTATAGACGATCATTAATAAGAGATCAATTGAGAGATTCATTTGATCAATTGAATAGAATTTACGATCGAAAACTCAGCCGGTACCGAATTGGAACTGTACCAAAACCGGTACTCATACACACACTAAAGCACCGCACCGATCTTCAATCAGATGCCATGTACGTCTTCCTGACAAAGAGGCGATACTACTGAACCCATCTGATCGGAGGGACGGAGCTCCGGTCGCCGGAAATAGCCTTCAGCGTGAATCTTGGTGAAGCGGTCAACGGGACAGTCAAAGGGACGAGTGAGCACGACCCTCAGCGCGCAAACACGAAGTTTGATGCTCAAGAACGCATCTTGAAGAAATCAAACGGCGGCGTGAATCACGATTCAAAAGAGGAAAAGGATTCAATCGGGCCATCCATCTCACATGAACGAATCTTGAAGCTAATCCAACGTTCTAAATAAATCACCTGAAAGAAAGGCCCAATCGAGAAGTAAAAGAAAATATAAGTAGGCCCAACTGTCGGAAATTAAAAGGAAAATTAATCCGGCCCAGTTAAGTTAACCAATTTATTAATTAATAACAGAAAACTAAAGTTTTAATAATAAATAAATGATTTAAAAATGCTCCTGAACTCCAAATTGACTCAAATTTGTTTCTAAAATTTTCTTATTTTTCATACTATTTTTCTATGCAATAATATTCCAGTTTTAAAAATATAATCATGATAAAATAATTTAAAAGCAAAATACATTACATATATTGATACCTTTGACTTAGCTTTGACTTGTCATTTTAAATACTATAAAAATTCCAAAAATACAAATAAAATCATGAATAATAGTTAGATATATTTTACTGATTTTTCAAGTGATTTTTCATGAAATAATAATGATGATAGTAATATGCCATAATAGATAATGAGATTAGCTATATTCTTTGATAAATAAAAATGAATAATAATAGATATTATGTTTTCTGTAAAAAGAATAATATAAAAATAAATAGCACAAAGTATACAGGAAAATATACTACCATGATAATAGATAGTAAATACATTTTCTTTTATAATAAAGAATAATAATATAGCTTTATAATATGAATTGTATTTCTTTTATTATTTCTATACAAATATACAATAAAAATATTTTTGATGAATAAAATACAATAAAATAATAGTTGTAATAAAAACATAATGAATTTCATCTCTCATGGCTATTTTTCAACTAATAATAGTAATAATAAAAAAAAAATCTTATAAATAGAAATAAAAAAATATATAATAATGAATAGTATAATAAATAGGATAGGATATTAATTTCTTTTTAGCTATTATAGATTTTAAAAATAAAAAAAAAATATAATAAAAAAATAATAATAATAAAAATAGTATAGCTAACCACCTTTTGATCTTGTAAATAATTCTTACATAATGAATAGTATTGCAATATAATAGAATATAATAACAAAATTCTATTACTTTAACTATTATAAGCATTTTGAAAATATAAATAAAAACATAGCTATCTTACTTTCTATTATTTTTGTAAATGATTTTCTATAGAATAAATAGAGTTTAGAAATAATAAAAATAGAATTTTACTACTTTAGCTATTATAAAAAATAAAAAAATATATAAATGAAACCCTAGTTAAATAGCTAATCCCTTTTCTATTATTTTTGTAAATAATTTTCTACATAGATAAATAGAGTTTAAGAAATAAAAATAATAATAATAAAAAAATAATAATAGTAATAAGAATATAATAATAATAATAATAATAATAATAATAATAACAAATAAATGCATCTTCATAATAAAAATAATAATGGAAGATATTATAATAGACTTTGTGCATTTTAGAAATGAATAAATATGCTTACATAAGGAGTGTAGAGCCACATAAGAATGTTTGCACACATGATATAACATTTAGAACGATTAGTCAAGACGAGAACATCTTGACAAAGGATAAATAAGGTCGCAATGACAACACGAGAAGATACGTTGAGACAAGAACATCTTGACGTGAGATGATTAAGGCTTTAATAGCAATACAAGAAGATATGTCGAGACAAGAACATCTTGACACTTGATGAAAAATAATAAGATACGTCGAAACAGGGACATCTTGACGTGAGATGAATAAGGCTTTGATAGCAACATGAGTGAATATGTCGAGACAAGAACATCTTGACGCTTGATGAAGAATAATCGAGCTACGATATTAACATGGAGATATATGTCAACTCGAAGAAGAAGAACATTACGATGTCCTAGATAGGTGACATCTTAATGACTCGTTGCCATGAGCAAGTAACTCATGATTGAATACGCTCACACAAGGGTGTAGGGCAACATAGTAATTTTGCACAAGTAATGCAACACGTAGAATGATTAGTTGAGACAAGAACATCTCGACGCTCGCTGAAGAATGACCAAGGCTACGACATCAGCATGGAGAGACATGTCGACTTTGAAGAAGAAGAACATTACGATGTCCGAGCGAAGTGACATCTTAATGACTCGGTGTCATGAACAAGTAATTCATGACCATTTGAGCTAGCAAGACTGAACTCGTCCGTCGATGAGTTTGTCTTTTGGCTCATTTCCCGAGACTGTGAGATTGAATCGGTCGTTGGTAGATTCATCCACAAAACGGTGAATGTGAACCGTTCGTAGGTAGGTTCCTTCACTAACACATGCCTCAATGTTGAAGCGGCCCGGCGCTTCGGGTTTAATATTGTGTGCAATTGTGTTTCCTAGGTTTATGAATCGGCTTAGTGTTACGAATTCATGATCTAGAAGATCGGTGAGAAGAAACACGTGGGCCATATCCACCCTTCCCGATTCGCCAACCTCAAGATCAACCAGGCTCGGTGCTTCGAGTTGTATTTTGTGTGATTGGTTGTTGACTAGTTAAGATTGAACCGTTACGTTTGTAGGTTTATCTTCTAGATCAACGGAGGTCGAGTCGGTACGTATGTAGACTCGCCTCAAGCCCCCTATGAAGAGATTAACACAGTGCGTTGGTAAGGTTACATCTCGAGGTGGCATGGAGCGAACCGTCTGTTTGTAGGTTCGTCCCCCATAGGACAAAACCGATCTGTTTGTAGGTTTGTCTTCCATAGATTGAACCGATCTGTTTGTAGGTTCATCTTCCGTAGACCCCTTTTTTTATGAAGTTAGACGACCACTTGACCATCTTTAAACTATACTATTTGCTTCTCTCTTTCAAAGATCCAGAGGTGCCTCGAGGTTCGTAGCCCAGGGTAATTAACGGTGGGGGCTTGCGCCCACCGGAATCTACAAGAACTCACAATCACTAAAAACCCCCGAATGTGCATCCAAATATCTCTAAACGGCGAGAACCGGCCGACACCCGCGGATGCACGCTCGGGAGGGATCTCCGTGTCCTTCTTCCGCAACCCATCGCCCGGCGGCGGTGCGGAGCGCGCGAAAAAGGGTCGCACGGGATCGGCACGCCGGTGGGACCTAGATTCTCCTCTTATCTACGAAAGAGAGAGGCAAATGGAATAGTTAAGAGATACAAGTGGTCTTCTATGCGCTAAAAATGACTAATAATTTTCAAGTGTTTTTGTTTTTGCAGGAAATGGCATACTTTGGAAACTTCAACCTCGCTCCCTACACCGTCATGCCTGCACAAAGCCCAGAGGGCAAACTATTCATGTTCTTTGGGACCATCCCACAAGAGCCCCGGCGTCTATGGCCCGGCTCCGGTGGCGCCTTCACTCCCGCAACCGTCCGGATCTCCATCCCGGACGAGGAGGAGGACTCGATCACCCTGACTCCCAAGGGGATCTCAAATAACGTCATGGCCTCTCCTACTACCTCCCCAAAGAGGAGAAGGCGACCGTCCAAGAGGACAGCCCCAACGGCCGCAGTCCAAACTACCCGCAACTCTCAAGCGTCCAGGAAGAGGGCCCTGGATGCATACCAGAAGCAGCTGGTGGCTAGGCCAGCTATCTCAGTCTCTAACAAATTCACAGCTCTCCGAATAGTGGCCAAGAACTCGGCCACAGGCCAGCTCCGCCAGGCATGGGAGGTGCCTAAGCCCACACCTCGCCTAACTCAAAGGCCTCAGCGCCGCCAGGACAAGTCTCAAGCCCCTGCAGAAGCCATCTACAAGGCTCACAGGGCCCTCAAGCAGAGGAAGAGCGTGAGAAACGCTAGGTCGAGACAATACGTCTCCCGCTCCGGTCAATCTCAAGACATGGCCGCCGCAAGCCATTGTCTCCACTCCGAACCCGAAGAGGTTTACATCAAAGGCAACACCTAGCACCCGGCGGTGTAGGTCCCAAAGGGTTCCCGCCAACAAGGTCCCAATCTCAAGCCCACCCAACAAGGCGGCGGGTCCAACGCTCCGTCCGAGAGCGTATTCACCGCTGGGCCGAAGAGTGTATTCACCGATTAGGCTCAAGAATACCACTCAACGATCGAAAGTAACGCGCACGACCAAACAAAGAAGAAAGAGAAGAACCGCTCGTTATGAAGAGCACTTCTCGGTCAACACCATCAAAGCATAAGCTACGATGCGATCCAGGACAACGATGCGAGGTGAATATGACCCAGGATGACCGGTCTCCGCCTAATCAAGCTCACGTCACAAACACCAACAAAAATAATGGTAGAAAAGGAGACCCCCAAAGAGAGTCAACCCCGAAGGCAATAGCGAGGGAAGGGAAGACCACAACGAAAACCCCGATCTCTTCGATAATGAAGATGACGTTGAAACACGTCCCGAAATGCCCATCGATGAAATAGAAATATTGAAAGGCCACATCGAGGCACGGGACGAAGAGCTGATTAGGCAACGGGAGCTAATCGCTACCATCTTTGAAGCAAAATGAAGAATTGATTAAGGCGGTCAAATCCTTACAAGAATCACAAGACGCCAATTTCAAAGTGGTAGTTCCCGTCAAGAAGGGTCCACAGTACCAAAAGCAATCATAAGGAAAACAACCCGTCGATTCTAAACCCCATCCACATAGAACCATAGAAGTGGAGGTGAACCAACGGGAATATCCGGAAAGAGATTCAAGCCATGATTGCCCGACAAATGCAAATAGGTGGAGGTGGATACGCTATCCCTCCCGTTAAAAATTGTGGACATCCATACCCCGCCATATACGATTTAGAAGAATATCCTAAAGGGTATGTGATCCCCGCTCGGGACCTTCTCCGGGGAAGGCAACAAAGACCGAACCCCGAACAACACGGCCCACTTTGTAGCCTCATGCGGCAACACGGGCGGCAATGATGCACTTGTTGTTAAGACAATTCCCTCGAGCTTAGTGGGAACCGCCTTCAATGGTATTATTCATTGGAAAACAAAGAGCATCGGGACTGGGACGAGATGGCGGACTCGTTCGGGGCGCGATTTGTCATGGTGTACGATAAGATAAACATAGCCGATCCGGCAAGTACTAAACCTAAGAAAGGGAGTCAATGACATGATTTTATCAATAGATGGCGGAACCTCGGCATCAAATGCGACCGCACATTAAGCGAAGATGAGGCGTCAACCTAATCATGAAAAACATTGACGGGTGGATGGGCATGCTTCTTGGTGTGACAAAGGTCAACACATTCAAAGACTTGCTCGGATCGGTATCCAATATGGAAAGAATGTCACCGCACACCGTGCCGAACTTCATGAATAATAGGCCGCAACGAGGAGCCCGAGCCGAGACCAAGGTGGCATTCACCTCGCTAAAAGATAAGATGGTTGCCAACGCAGACACCAAAGCGGCAACGATGGCACAAATGGCAATAATTACAACAAGGGACCCGGCCCAATCAGGGAGGAGTTCACGGAGTTTGAGTCCCTCAAACAAAAGAAATCTAAACCGTACTCCTTCGAGAAAAGATAAAGTTGCCCAAATCTTCAGAGGGGCACTGAAGAACGGTTTAACCTTGCCGGCCAGTAAACGCCCGGAAGATGCCGATAAATCGGACGAACCCAACTTTTGCCCATACCACAGAATAATAGGGCACTCAATTGAAGATTGCTGGGTCTTCAAAGATTGGGTCGAGAAGGCGTATAAAAATGGTGAAATTACTTTACCAAAAGGGTTCTTGCAAAGCCCATCAGCCCATGAGCAGGCCAACACGATCTCTCATGAAGAAGAGAAAGTCCCGGGCCAGTCATGTGAAGACCAGGAAGAACAATGGACTACGCACTTATCAAAGAAATCAATTAAAATGCTTAAAGCTCTCAAGAAAGAACCTGGCATGAAATGGAAAGACGATATCACGCCGGTGGTCCCACCAAAACCCGGGGTATATTATAAAGTGGACCGAGCCAAGATCGGGTTCTTAAGAAGAAAAAGAAGCATAGAAACAACAAGTCCGAAAGAACAAGATTGAAGAGTACGAGCGGGGGCGATCCCGAGGCGATCACCCTTCAACATTTCATCTCCAAAGAAGGCGGGAGAAGCTAACCCTAGGTCAAAAGGAAGAAAATGTAGATGAAGAAATAAATAAAGAAGAAAGCGAAGAGATGCGGGGTGCTTCGTGCAACATGGTATATTCTTCTCACGATGAAGATATGCCAACATTAGAGGAGATGTTCTTCCTAAATGTTGAAGGAGAAGCAAGCACCTCTGCGGGACCAAGAACGAAGAATGTAAAGCCGTGCTCGTCCGGACTTACGTACAGAGAGACAAGCTCCCAAGGATTAGATAAGGGAAAGGATAAGGCCCGAATAAAGGCAAAGAGGTCGAGAACCTAAGCAAGAACCCGAAAAGACCCGGTCGACGGGCGAAGAATATAATGTGTTGGCACATCTCGCGTAAGATCCCGGCGCTATTAAGCATATTCGACGCATTGATGATGTCACAAGACCTAAGGGAGGTATTAATCCAAGCCTTGCAAGATCCCGAGAAGTACAAGTCATATTTCATCGAGCAAAATATGCAAGGAGGCCCTATTCACCGCCAAGCGGCCGCCCTGTATAAACTTCACGGATGACGACCTCCTAATAGGCACCGTCGACCACAACCGCCCGCTATACATCACCGGAAGCGTGGAGGGCAAAAGATTAGTCGCATCCTGGTCGACGCGGGTCCTCAATCAATATCATGCCGCTTAAAACTACGAAGACCATCACCTTGGACGTGAAAAACTTATCGATGAAAAGGTGATTATTCATGGCTTCAATCAAAACTCCCAAAAGGCCCCAGGAGCTATAACTCGAACCCGCAATGCGGAAGCCTAAGAGCGCCTACTAAATTCTATGTCATTGACGCCGAAACTTCTTATCGGGCGTTCTTTGGGTCGCCGTGGCTTCATAGTAATCAGGTCATACCCTCTACTCTGCACCAATGCCTGAAATATATTGAGAATGGTAAGCAAAAAAGAATTGACGGAGATGTCAAACCATTCGGGGTGCATGAGATTAAATTCAATGACGCCCAGTATTTTCTCGCCTAAATCCATTTGTGGCGCCAAGCCGGCCTATAACAAAAGCAGGTCAGAAACCCTTCAATAAAGGCCCTAAATTTGATACCTCATCTGGAGAAGAAGAAGAGGTCAAATTTAACATTAAACCCCGAGGCGCTCGAGCCCAAAGACCCGGAAGAAAGTCGGGTGAGGAAGCAACCTTCCGCTTCAAACAGGTGGCTACATATAAGGCCCAAATAAAGCCGAGCGAAATCAAGTCAAGTGATTCTGAGGAGGAGGTCATTTTCAACTTTAAACCTACCAACACCCCTCAAATTCAGATCACAGAGGCAACTTCAGGTGAAGACTCTGAAGATTCCAGCAACCCGGGCAATACCACCTCGGGAGAAGAGTCTGGCCATGATCGTCAACCCTGGGAAGAGGAGTCTGACGAAGAGATCATCTATCACATCCTCAAGAAGCCATATAAAGGGCCCGAGACAGACAATGAAAGTGAGGAGTCATATATGATCAACACGGGACCCGTAGCGGAAGGGATAACCGGTTAGGCCGAGGCCTATAAATGAAGAACGCTCATGGCGGGAAAATTTTGAAGGTCGCGTACGGAATGCGATCGACGAAATAAGGCACCAAGTTGAAAATAATAGAAGAGAGGTGTACGAACAATGGGAAGTGATGCGGGATATCAAGGTGCAACACAATGAAATCATGATAATGATTGAAAATCGCAAACCGCGATCTATAACTCCGAGCTACTCAAGGAGGTGACGAGCGAACCCCGTTCGGGACCCCGAAAGGCAAGCACCCGATAGCGGCAAACGGGTAATTGTCATAGTAGATGAATCAAAGGGGAAGAAACGAAAGCTAAGCGGTCGGCGTCATGCAAACTCTCAAGGTCAAGAAGAGTAAACCATACTCTTTTACGAGAAATAAAACACTCGGATATTTGAACAAGCCCTAAAGAACGGATTAACACTTCCGTTTGTAAAAGACCCGCGACATAGAAAGAGCCGGCGAAGGCGAATTCTGCCCTTATCATCGCATATTGGGCCATACAATTGAAGAATGTTGGGTATTCAAAGACCTAATAGAAGAAGGGCATAGAAACGGGACAATCCAACTCCCGAAGAGCTTTCAACAAGACCCGGCTCCACACAACTCGAATAACAAAGGCAAAGGGGTTGCCTATACGATCTCGCACACTCCCGTACCTAGCAAACCTAAGGTTGCGAGACGTAAGCCGATCAAAGAAATCCACCGCTCCAACTCAGTCATGAACATTGAGATGGAAGAAGAGATGGCAGCGCTAGAGATCACTGCGGTTCCCGAAAGGCATTTTAAAGACCTTATACCAAGGGAGGTGAACCACATCCAAACCCTAAAGACCTTTGTTGTGCCGGCAAAGGTAGAACGCATCAAAGGGAAAACTATCATTCACAAGGCCATAATTTTCTATCAGAGCGATTCAACCCAGTCTCTGAAAAACCCTGATCACAACACTTGGAAGAAGTGGGTGATAGAACAAGAGTTGGAGAATGCAACGAGCGGTGACGCTGCATCTCATCCCTTTGGAAAGGAATTATATAAACTAGCAAAGAGGGCAAAATGTCTGAGAGACATATCCAAGGCCGAGGCCAAGCGCTTCAATGAACTCTGGAATGGCGGCCAGAATAAGGTCCTGGGCCTGGATGGCAAAATAAAATACACCCGGGGGCTAGGGTATAACTGCGATGACGCAGCATATTTTGAGGGTCTCTCAACGAGTACCGTATGAAAGAAAGCTGTTGCATGACTTCGTTGAAATGCTTGGGATAATGAAACAGAAGAGGACAATACCCCGGTCTGAAAAATGCTTTGAAAGCGACTAGAAAAGGAACCTAACACGGTCGATGAGTTAGCGGAAATTAATTTGGGGACAGAAGAAGACCCACGACCAACTTTCATAAGCGCGTCTTTGCCGAAAGAGGTGGCTGACAGGTTGAGGACATTCCTTAAAAGCTACATGGACTGCTTCGCTTGGAGTTATAAAGAAATGCCTGGATTAGATCCCAACGTAGCGGTCCATTACTTAAAAATTGATCCAACTTTCAAGCCGATTAAACAAGCGCCAAGGCGAATGAGAATAGAACTTGAAGAGAAGGTCGTGGAGGAAACAAAGAAACTCATCGACGCCGGCTTCATACGGGAAGAAGAGACGCCAGAATGGGTGGCTAGCATTGTCCCGGTTAAAAAGAAAAATGGGCAGATTCGCATCTGTGTAGATTTTCGGGACTTAAACAAGGCGTGCCCTAAGGATGATTTCCCGCTCCCAGTAACCGAAATCATAATCGACCATACATCCTCCTATGAAGTCTTCTCCTTCATGGACGGTTACGCGGGCTATAATCAAATTAAGATGGCGCCAGAAGATGAGAGGCACACGGCATTCCGCACGCCGATTGGCATATATTGTTATAAAGTCATGCCGTTTGGGCTCAAAAATGCGGGAGCCACCTACCAACGGGCAATGACGAAAATATTCGACGATCTGATCCACAAGATAGTAGAGTGCTATGTGGACGACCTAGTCATCAAAGCCATGTCATATGAAGAACACCTCCAATACCTTGAGGTCGTTTTCAACCGCCTGAGAGAACATGCACTCAAATTAAACCCGTTGAAATGCGCATTCATGGTATCATCCGGTAAATTTCTGGGGTTTGTGGTACGCCACAGGGGCATTGAGATAGACCCGGGCAAGATCAAAGCAATAACCGAACTATCCCCGCCAAAGAATTTAAAACAATTACGATCTTTGCAAGGACAATTGGCGTACATCAGGCGGTTCATAGCCAACTTGTCGGGTAAAATCCACCCTTCACCGGCCGACTAAGAAGAATATCCCGTTTAAATGGGATGGCGAGTGCCACGAGCCTTTGAAGAAATCAAGGCCTATCTACTCAACCCTCCAAAGGTGTTGGCGGCGCCCATACCCGGGAAGGAACTCATTCTATATACGACCGCCCTAGATGGATCCTTGGGAGCCCTATTGGCACAAGAAAACCAGGATGGTAACCAAAATGCGCTATATTACTTAAGCCGCATGATGGTGGGGGCAGAACACGGGTATTCGCCGATCGAAAAGCATTGTCTAGCCCTAATCTTCGCGGTGAAGAAATTGAGGCACTACATGCTAGCCCATAAAATCATTTTAATATCCAAGGTGGACCCTCTCAAATACCTGATGACTCGGCCAATGCTAACGGGGAGGCTGGCCAAGTGGGCTATCATTCTTACCGAGTTCGACATCACCTATACACCGCAAAAGGCGATAAAGGGGCAGGCGCTAGCAGATTTCTTGGCTGCACACCCGATCCAAGACGACTCCCCATTAAAATGTGACTTCCCTGATGAGGAAACCCTACATGTTGAAGAAGGAAGTCCTATATGGGAGATGTACTTTGATGGTGCTTCTTCAATCAAGCCAATCGCGGGCCCGGGAGTCCCAACTGTGCGAGCTGGCGCAGGACTAGTCTTCGTAACCCCGGAAGGCGGGATAATACGACATTCTCTCGGCTTTAACTGAATCATGTACAAATAATGAAGCGAGTAGTATGAGGCACTCATCGCCGGACTAGAGCTATCACTGGAGCTGGAAATCAAGGCTATGCGCATCTTTGGGGATTCACAGTTGATAATAAATCAAATAATTGGCGAATATAAGGTCCTAAAGCCGGAACTAATACAATATCACCAGAAGGCCATGGAATTAATGAAGAAAATCCCGTATGTGTCCATTGAGAAGGTCACGAGGGCTGTGAATGGTGAAGCAGATGCGTTGGCCAAACTCGCCAAAGAGCTGGGTGACCCAACAGAGCCGAAATCCACATCATCGTCCGTTAATAGGAGGCCATTATCATTGTGCCAAATAATAGATAATGCGAATAATGAAAATCTTGGGCTAGAAAAGATGGAATGCCAAGAAACAATGATAAGCGAAGACGATGATTGGAGACAGTAGTTCATTGAATACTTCCGCATGGCACCCTCCCCAAAGATAAAAGGATGGCCGATCAACTAAGAAAACGGTACTACGGTATGCATATGTGGGCAATACGCTATACCGTAGGTCTTATGATCAGTTATGGCTAAGATGTGTATCAGGGCCTGAAGCCGAGCAGGTTATGAAAGAAGTTCATTCCGGGCTATGTGGAGCACATCAGTCTGGGCCGAAAATGAAGTTAAAGATCAAGCGAATGGGATATTATTGGCCCACGATGGTGGCTGATTGTGAAGAGCACGCGAAGAAATGCCGCATGTGCCAGATACACGGCCCTTTTATACATCAAGCGCCAAACCCGTTGCACCCCACGGTAGCATCCTGGCCATTTAATATGTGGGGCACAGATATAGTAGGGCCCATAGATCCTCCTACGTCGAGAGGTCACCGGTTTATCCTGGCGGCGACAGATTACTTTACAAAATGGGCTGAAGCCATCCCACTCAAAGAAGTTAAAGCATCCGATGTGGTTAAATTCTTCAAGACGCACATCCTTTACCGATTCGGCACACCGCGCAACGATAATATCTGATAATGGAACGGCCTTCAAGAACTCCAAAGTTTATGCCCTGGCGGAGCAGTTTAACATTGATTGGAGATTCTCGTCCATTTATAATCCGAGAGCCAATGGTCTGGCCGAAGCCTTTAACAAAACCCTAATAAATATCATGAAAAAGACCGTAGACGGCAATCAACGAGACTGGGATAATCGTCTACAAGAGGCATTATGGGCTTATCGGACCACATACCGAACGCCTACGCAAGCTACCCCGTATTCTCTGGCTTTTGGGGTTGAAGCCGTTCTCCCTCTCGAGGTGGAACTACCGTCATTGCGGGTGGCTATGCAAAATGACATGACCATGGATGAATGCCAACAACTTAGACTGGACGAGTTGGATGCCATGGACGAGAAGAGATTGATAGCACAACAGAATCTTGAGATATATCAGGCAAAAATGGCAAGGGCATATGACAAAATGGCGCGAGTCAGGGCATTTCAACAAGGGGAGCTTGTTCTTGTCCTTAAGAGGCCGATCATTGGCCGGCACATCGGCCCAAAATTCTCTCCGAATTGGGAAGGGCCATATGTAATTGAGAAGGTATACGAAGGCGGCGCATACCAACTCATAGACCATGAAGGTGAGAGGCCCATGCCACCGATTAATGGGCGATATCTGAAGAAATACTACACATAGCCCGGAGCGGGGCCAATCGAGTAGTATCTATTGTAAATAAATAAGGAGGGAATAAGTGTTCGTTTACACACACGCGCACGAAACACGAACCCATGTCTAACCTCCACTTTTGCATAAAAATCCCAAAACCCTACTTGTGCATCTGTAAATAGAATGCATCCAAAAATCCAAAACCACACAAACACATTTAGCCCTATAAAAATAAAAAATATTGAATAAGAGAATTCAACGCCAAAACCACGCGAGAATGTAAGACGAGAGCTTTGGTGTTTGGGCTCATAATACAAATACCACTGGGTTTGTCCATTTGATACAGAATAAACACAAAAATGGGCAGGGTTTGCAGTTTGTCCCTCAAACTATCTGTTGCCCAATGACGAAAGTTGCTCATATTGGTCGCCGCGCAGCAAACCAAGGGATAGGTCGAGCAAATTGGTGGCTAGTAAATAGTCGCTTCTGAGGGCATGTAAATAAATAACTCTCGTATTATTAGTAACATGTATCACTAATAACCAAAAATCTGCCTTCTTCTAATAAAATAAAGAATATATATGTAAAACAATAAAAACCTATTTTTCTACTCATAAAAAAAAATGATAATAAAAAAATAATAAAATCTTTTCAATAAGGGGTTGCCACCTTTGTCCCCGACACCACGAGTGTCATACAAAGCCAGGTTGGGTGCATTCATCCGTAAAAGCACCACACGCCCGAAGAAATGGTGTGTCATAATCCCACGACATATCATGGAGGGGTCAGATCAAGGGTTTACGCTTGTACCCGACATTCCATGTTAAACAAAGCGGCTCGCTTAAAGAAATGACTCAGGTCATGGAGAGCGGACCTACCCGATGAAAGCCTGTCTCGCAGGGATGCGTGATGGATGTTTGAGGGTAGCTAAAATATAAAAAACTAGGTTGGGTACATTCATCCGCAAAAGTACCACACGCCCAAGGAGGTGATCTGTTTCTAATCCCAAAATAGGTCATGGAGGGGTCAGACTAAGGGTTTATGCTTTTGCCCGACATTCAGTGTCAAATAAAGTAATTCGCTTAAAGAAGTGACTCAGGTCATGGAGAGCGAACCTACTCGATGAAAGCCTGTCTCGCAGGGATGCGTGATGGATGTTTGAGGGTAGTACCCCCACAAAACAAATTGAGTGGAGAAGAGTGAATGTGAGTTTCCACTTTAGCACGCAACGGTGCACAAATGAGGGGAGAGTGGGTGAGCTTCCACAAATAAAAGTCAATTAAATATATAAGGAGCATCCACAAAATGGTGTTATCAATTGCATCCATAATCCAATTGGTACTGGTAAGTTTATCCATCAGTAATAAAGGGATAAACGGGTTTATTCTGTACCCGGCCTAGAGGTCAATACAGATGGTTCTAGTATCCGTAAAATACCACGGTTACTTGAGTTTTGTATTGCCATAAATAAAGAGAAATTATGTATAGAATCAATGTAATAGGATGTTGTAAGATTTTCCTTTTTTATTTTAGACGCTGCGAAAGGATGAAGCGATTGTAATAGGCGCTTTTGCAAATAAGATTGGAGGTGCACAACATGAAATCAATAGAATACTTCCTCGCTACCGCAGAGGAAGCGACGAAAGGATAATAATAGAAACAAGCATCATCCACAACAAGAGATCAAAATGATAAATGTCAATGCATCCTATATCAAATATAGTAAAAGAAAGGGAGAAAGAAAAATGAAAGTACAGTCTATGGGCCCAAAAAGCGGGACTCCAACTCTAAAAGCACAGTGCTAATAGTCTCTAAATAAGTATGGAGGGAGTGCCTATCCTCCTCCGAAGCTGCCTCGAAGTCCAGGAACTGAGAGAAAGCACTATCCCGGGCGCTCGAATGAATCTGCAGCTCCGGGAGACGTCCCGCCAGATGTCGAGAGAAGCCCTCCACCGACAATCTGTGGTCCTCTAGCTCCTGCACGAGCAGTCGAGCGGGCCCACCACTGACTCCCATGGAGCGGAGAGTGGCACAAGAAGAGAGCCGCTGAAGATAACGAAGTCGAGCAGCCTCCAAATGTCTGCGCAGCTCATGAATCTCCAACTCGCGCTGGTATACGAGAGAGCTCGCATCCTGGTAAGCCCTGAGCAGCTCCTCACACCTCCTGGAAATGAAAGTGCTCTCGAGACGAGGTACAATGAGTAGAGCCGGCGCGATGGTATCCCGCATCAGCCTATACCAATCGAAAGAGAAGCCACTGGGCAGAGAGTCCAGGATCTCGAAATCTAGCGGATAGCCTCCGAAGAAGGTATCCCGGAGTGCATCCGCCAGCGCGGCTAAGGCGAGCTGCACATCCCTCGATGAAACATCTGCAAGTAAAATAAATGGGTTAGACGAATTGTTATAACCAAAGAAGAAATAGAAGGAAGAGAAGATCTAACCTATCGCCTCGTCGCCTGAGACTGGCGGGACTGAATCGGGGGCGGGGATATCAGTCGTCTCAGGAGGACCTGCAGGTGCACTAGACCCAGCTACAAAATGAAATAAAAGTATGAATACATGGAAAAGTGAAATACGGGCAAATGATGAAGGAAATATAAGGTACCGGAAGAAGCATGAGGCTCGGCGAGACCCTCACTAACCGGAACCTCTGTCTCTGGGCTGTGGAATAGCTGCTCCACCAGCCAGCTCTCATCCAACTCTGAGTCATAATCGACTGCAACTCGCCGAGCCCGAGACTCGCTATCGTGGCCATGAGAGGTCGCCCGTCGGGAGATGAAGAAGCATGAGATGGCCCTCCCTCGATCAATAATGGCTCGTCGCCCGCGGCTCGATGCCCAATGGACTCCCCGCTCTAAAGAAGCCTCCTCTCGGTAGTGCAAGAGTGAGCACTGGCCCCAGAACCACGTCAAAGGAGTCACCATCCCCGGTAGGCACCAATAAAATCGACGGTGAGGTAGGACCATCGTGGAAGAAGGACTCCGAGCGGTGTGGAGATGCCATGTCATCGGCCTCAGGGTCTGTAAAATCTACATGTAAGAATGAAAATACTAGTGCATGCTGGCAACTAGGTATTAAATGAAGCACACGAACCTGCAACGGCAAGGTCGGTGCAAAACCCTGGAATAGCAGTGCTCGCAGGCGCCGATAGATCTGCTATGATGTCGTCTCGGGAGCCTCCACGGGAGATGTCCCATGAGCTAAAAAATAAACCCTAATCAGAAATGTAAATGAAGTGCGCTCAAATAAGGATAGGCGAGTCAATAAAGAAAATCACCCGGAGTGGGAGAAGGAAAGGAAGATGGAGAAGGCGGCTGAGAGGCGCCGTCTCGATCTCTCCCCATGGTGGCTGGAGCCGGTGGCTCGACATGTGGCTGAGAATGAACGTCGACCACTCGTGGACGAGGGACCGAGAACCCGGGCTCCGCATGATCATATTCGTAAGCCAACTCTTAATCAAAAAAAGAATTGGTTGAAATGAGACGAGGCTTATCAAAAGGGAAAGTAACCTAAAAGGAATAATGAAGTGTACCTGTAAGAGTAGTCATAACAGGAGCACGAGAAAACCGGCTGTCTAAACCCCGGAAATCAATAGGCTCTACGGTGATGATGCACGGAAAAGAGAGCGGCCGTATGAGATATCGCCGCTAGAAAAGACATGTCCGTCGCGAGGACAAGTGATACGTGCAACTATAGGAGGAGTGTATGACTGATAAGAGCGGATGGCATCATGGTACCACTGCTGATAACGTCTCGAGAAAGTGGGAACTCGGGAAGTGGAAACCATCTGGCAACGAACACCTGTACCTAGTCGGAAGAGGTGAGTGTAACACCACCCGACACCCTCCAAATCAGCTGCCAAAAACTCAGGACGGAGAAGAGGCGCTGGGATATCCTGATCTAGCCCAAACCGATGTGCACACCGATGAGGTGAATAGGGCTCAATGAATATGTGATCACCCGATCTAAAAGGAAGAAAACCCACGGCGGATGCTAACAAGGTACTCCAAGTCGGTCGGCCTATCCCGAATCGGAAGGGTCGAAGAAGGAACCCCGCTATCAACCACCGACCTCTCCACGGCCCCGGCTATCCCGCGAGTCATCGCCTATCTCGAGCGAACCTCGATGATCACGACTCCTATAAAATGTATCCGGCATCCGTGGGAGTCAAAGAAGTGGTCGCACTCCGGCTAAATCGCCCAACGAGGTAAATGGTCTCTCAATGAAGCGACCATACCGGGATCATAAGAACCCGACCAATGCATATGAAGCCACCGCTAACCAAATGCCATGGAATCGGCTCCCTACATCTCGAAGGACTACGAGATGATACTAGACCGCGAAGACCCCGTAGATGTTGGCCAATACAGTAATCGCTAAGGAAATCCCGCTGCCGCGTGCAATCAAACTCGCCATGACAAATACAGAAGGCCGGATGGTGTATGCTGGGGAGCTGGGTAGTAGAAAGTAACAGATCCACCAGGAAATGAATGCGGTCAAATAAGTCTCCCGATCTATATCGTGAGAGCACAATGCATCCTGAGAAGGGGTAGGGCCGTCATAGTGAATCTCGAGCCGACCTGTACCAAAAGGATCCCGAATAGAGGCTAAGCCCTCGGGACGAGTATGAACTCGATCTGTGAAATAGGCAATCCAATGCCTGAAGGGGACTCCGGAGTGACCCCTCTCAAATGGTGGTATATATCATACACCCTTTTGTAAAGATGACGGGAATCGAGATGAATCTCTCAAGTCAGCAGGCGAGACTATGAACTCGTCATAAAACCAGCCAAAGATCGGCAACCCTGTCAACTGCTGTATCTCTAGGAGGGTCGGAGTCAGCTCCCGATCGTCGATGAACAGAGTGTTGGTAGAATAGTTCCACCTCTCGCAAAAGGCCCACAGCCAGGGTGTGTCGATGTGATAGCGAAACATCGACGGGAAGATCGGTCGTATATCCCGACGCTCAAGTATAGCTCTCTCCCGCATGAGTATATATCGAGTCCACTCCCGGTAACCGTGGCACTCTAAAGGAGCCATGAAAGAAGCGGAAGACCACCGAGAGGCCTCCTCGTCAATAATCTCCTTGCCCGGGAGATGTGTCAAAGGAGCCGTAGAGGCAATGCCTAGAGGCCGAAGGGGCATGATGTCATGAGGCTGATCATCCCTAAAGAATAAACCGCCGCCTCGCGGGTAGACAGGAGTTGCTCGGATGGCTGAGATGAGAGGAGTCCAATCGCTAGGATCCTCGTAAAAGGAATGATAATGACTCAAGGGGCGACGCGGAATGGCGTCGTGAGATGAAACTACAATACCCGAAGAGGAGAAGACGTCATGAGAAATGAAGTGATGAATAATAAGGAATAATACACCAAGACAAGCCTTTCGAGTGTTCAAAGCTCGTCTTGGTGGGTGGCTCTTTGTTTACCCTTGAAAAATTTCAAGGATGAGTAGATGAATAAATGAAATAAATTGATGATAAATCATAAGAAAGGGGGGGAAGAAAGAGAGCAGTGGAAAGGTGGCCCACTGATCAGGAAAGGTCGCTGCATAACCCCGGAACAAATCCATTAGTCCCACAATGGAATGCTGAGCGCAAAGTGAAGAGTATAAATACCCCGCTATTCTCTGTCCACTCAGCATGAGTGACACCCAAGAAGATCGAGGGAGAGAGGAGACCTCTTGGGTGTCACCATGTGATTATATCTTTTCTGACAAGTGGGACCCACATGGCAGTCCCTTATGAGCAGCTCCAATGACATGGACCTAACCTATTTTGTTAAGAAAGCTAACCAACCCGGAACAGAGGTTAAGCATTAATCCCACAATGAAATAATAGGGTGAATGACGAGGATATAAATACCCCACCACCTCCTACTCATTCGAGGTGGCTGACCCTCGGGAGATTTAGGAGAGAGAAAATCTCTTGATGGGTCAGCCATTTGATTACATTTTATCTGACAAGTGGGACCCACCTGGCAGTCCCTTGTAGATGAATCTAACAACATAGTCTATCTGATGAGTCACCATGTGACTATTTTCACTGACAGGTGGACCCCACACCTCAGTGATCTATGAAGGAGTCGAATTGAACCCTAGAAATCGCCTTTGGAGCTAACCCTAGAAAGGAGTCAAGCAAGTATAATCCCTATGCTACATGAAATGATGTCAATGCCAAGCTAGCATTTTGATGCAACTAGTCATGAGAAATTCCAAATGTGATTTTGCTTTCAAGGCCGACCGGTGCCAAAGTCGCGAGCAACCACCTAACCATGCTTTGATTTGTGTCAATTATCGATAAGTAGTCAGTTCTTTGACCAAGTCACCCTCATGTTAAGGGGATTGAAAGTCAATTTCACAAGACTGATCAGGTGCCAAAGCTGGTAGCAACCACTTGATCAAGTCTAGATTTGTATTAATTGCTGATAAGTAGTCAGCATTTGATCAAATCAAGCCCTAATGAATGTCAATATAAGTCTAATTGATATTTAGTTAGGGTGGTTTCTGCAAGAGAGAGATAATTGGCAGAGACATCGAGCTACAAATGAAATCAGGGATTAATTCAGAAGGAATAATAGGGTTTTATGGATAAAAGAATTTTTTAATTCAGAGAAGGAGGGGTAAAAATGGAATTAAAAATTATAGAGATGATCATCATGAATTTAGGGATTTTTGGTGAAATTTTCATGATTTTTGGATAAGTGGAGCTATTAAAATAAATTCAGAGAAGATAAAACAGATTAAATGGATTAATCAAGGGCTGAGATTTGATCAAAATGACTCTGGGTGCAACTTGGGGACAGAGGCCTCTTTGGGTGCAAACTGGGTACGAGAGAACACAGAATATATATAATAACAGAGGAGAGAGGGTGTGCCACGTGGCAAAGACCAGGATAAGCCAAGTCAAGATACATGTGCCACGTGGCACACATCCATGGGCCACCTCAAAGACATGTGGGCCCCACACCGGTGAAGTCGCCCAAGAAGTGGGCCCCACCGATATGCCACGTGGCGGTGGTGATAGGGCCATCTCAAAGAACCTTGCCACATGGCAAGACACGTGGTATAGCACAATCGGCCAGATTAATTCCCACACAAATCAAGTTCATTTGACATGTGTCACAACATGATTGGTGACACATCACCCCAATTAGCTATGTGTAAGTCATTAGTTTAAACCCTGTATGACTGACATGTGGGCCTTAATTAAGGCTAAATGATGATTAATCCCTAAATCTTAGCTAAACAGCAAAGTTAAATCCTGACAAGTGGGGCCAGGTTGTAAGCATTATAAGGCAGAGGCGCATGAACCAAGCCCATTCAAATAAAGTTGAAATTTAAATAAACAGCAAAGAAGGGAGATGAATACCTGGCTCTTGTGTAACGCCTCTCTGACGGTGGACCCTTTGCTGTTGCGGCCCACATGCGCCTAGACCATCCCGATCGAGACTACTTCCTTCTTCTTCCCTTCCCTTCCGTCTCTTTCTTCCCCGCGACACAGAAGAAGGCGCCATGGAGTGATGCTTCGAAGGTGTTCTTATTCCCTGGATATGGTTGGAATGGGCAAGACAAGGCGGATTAAAAATACATAAACAACAAATTTCAATGAATTGCAAAGGAAATATGGAGAATCGGTCGAAGATAGCTTGTAAAATTGAAACTTGTAATCGACTCATACAAATATAAGAGATCAAATTGGCAGTGCTTATACAATATTCTAACCTTTGCGATGCTATCCAGAAGCTTGGATTAACTTGAGGGAAGCTCTAACCTAGTGCTACACCAGTCCACCACTCGGGTCAGTGAAGAGATCTTTAATACTCGATCTCAACAGTATAGGATCTCAAGAAAAGGTGTGAAATTGATATCTGAGACTAAAAGGGGCATGAATGAGCTTGTAATTAGAGAAATAAGCAAAGAGATGAAGAAGAATGCTTTGGCTGTGGATTAAGGCAAATCAGAAAGGAAAACGCTAGTGGCACCTAATTGATATATATAGACCCAATTAATTGATTTAGACGAATGTTAATTGGATCAGAGAAGGTTCTAGAAGAATTGAAAGGAGTGCAAATGGCAGTTACAAATGGCAAGATGGTGAATACAAGGAAAACAATAACTAACTCACCACAATCTGTTAT